>OX578135.1:54689394-54751894 GCA_951213105.1 Amaurobius ferox
TTCCGCCAACAATTTCGTATGGTAGATGACTGCACAGAACTTCAACTGTCAGAGATCATGTCACATGCTTGTTTAACATTTATGCCAAAGGGTTTGGTAATCTTGGTACATAGTCGGTACATAGAACATTATTCCCCTTTAGGATGAATTTCAGCCTTTGTGTTAAGTCTGCCATTGCCTTGGTCCAAAGTTCAATAAGTCTTGGACACAACACAGGGAAAAAATTTGAAATACTCAAAATTATCATTATATACAGGTTCACTCAAAAGCAAATTATTGTTATAGACTAGTTCGATATACACTAAAACTATAGGAAATCAGCCGGGACCTTGGAAAATATCGTTATAAACAGGTTAATCGTTATAGACAATATCGTTACAGACAGGTTCCACTTATATATATATATATATATATATATATATATATATATATATATATATATATATATATATATATATATATATATATATATATATATATATATATACATATGTATATACATATATATGTATATATATATATATATATACATACATATGTATATACATATGTATATATATATATACATATGTATATATATATATATATATATATATATATACATATATATATATATATATATATATATATATATATATATATATATATATATATATATATATATATATATATATTTATATATATATAAATAAATATGTATAAATGAGTGAAAGATACAAAATTCCAGAAAATCGCACGAATAAGGCGCTATGCTGCACTACAATGTGGATTTTAATATCATACCAGAAAAGTATAAAAATGAAAGAAAGCAATATATCAAAGATTGGCCGGGGGGTTGTGACCCCCACTCCCCGGTTAAGCCAGCTTGCGTCTAGACAACACTCCCGGTAGCCGATATATTGCACAAAGATGAATACCGAAGTATCAAAATTTCAAAGGGATTCTAAAAAGGATTCCAAAAAAAAAGAGAATTTTAAAAAGGAGGTTTCAGATTATGTAAGTGTGGAGTACCCAGAAGACACGTATTTTAAAAACTGTACTATGTCTACTCTCACTAAACTAAAGGAAATAAGAATCCAAACATATAGATTTTAATGATCAAAGCAGATACCATACCATAACCACTATCCACCATGACGAATCCAGCACCAATACATCTGCTAGACATTATCTATTATATAAGAATGTACTCATTCTTAACTTGTGTAAAGATGGTACTGACTCCCTAACGTGATCAACACACGAGAGATTCGGCATCCAAATATATGTGGTAGCTCTCAGTTACGGTTATATCATAAAATTTGCATATAATGTTACACAGAAAACGCTTCGGAAAGCCTTGTGCAATTGCACCTTGGAGGAAGTTAATATCGCTATTGTAACGATCATTAACATTACTGTTGATTCTTTTGCTTCGCAAAAGTTGGTTCAAAATTATGTTTCTGTATACATTCCTATGTAAGCATGGAACAATAAGCCAAGGAACAATGAAATTTATAACAAATTTAAAATCTCTACGTTTATCGTAGAGGCGAAATCCAGTTGATCTATCAGGAAGTTTGTACAGAGACAAATCAAGAAAATTAAGACTTTCATCAGGGTTGTATGGTGTTTCTGTTAAAGTTAAACTTTTTGGATAAAATCCAAAATCCAATATAAAATTTTTTTCTTTACAGGCAAAAAGGTTGAACAGTAATTAAATTAATTGAACGTAACGTATGAACAGTAATTCGTTTAAAATGTGTGTGCCCTCCTCATATTTATTGAGGTAAATGTCGGCGAGAATAGAGGAACAACCACCTCCCATGGGTATACCATGGAGCTGTTTGTAGAAATTAGTACCTTCGTATAAGACGGTTTCAAATAGTACAAGATTAACCAAAGTTTTAAATTTACCTAGAGTAATAAGTTTTTGCATATTATATTTTTCGTAGACTTCCATCAAAATGGCAAAAAGATCTTTAATATCTATATTACTGAACAAATCATTAAAATCATAACTTTTATAATGTAAATCTTCAGATATGGTTTTAATTTTTTCTATTACTTCAAGACTATTACTTATGAAATATATATATATATATATACATACATATGTATATGCATATGTATATATATATACATATGTATATATATATATATATATATATATATATATATATATATATATATATATATATATATACATACATATGTATATACATATATATATATATATATACATATGTATATATATATATATATATGTATATATATATATATATATATATATATATATATATGTATATATATATATATATATATATATATATATATATATATATATATATATATATATATATATATATATATATATATATATGTCGTGGGACAGTATTGGAATTTTCCTGTCGCCACTTCACTTCTAGAAAGTATTACCCCCCCCCCCCTCTCTCTCTTTGGAAACGGTTGACATTCCATGGCTATGAGTAAGAGACCAGCTGCAGTGGTGAGAAAATGGCAAAGGACGCTATCTTATTTTTAAATAAAATGGACACCTGCAAGAGGGCTAGAGCCCCCCCAATTTTTAGCCAACCCTTTGGAAGGGGCCAAATCCAGTGATTCGAGGGAGCCCGGCCGCGTCACTGAATTTATGGGTTTTCGAACCTATAGCGGCCAAGCGTCAGCTGTGGAGCCCGGCCAGAGGGCTGTCCGAGGTCCCGACGAGGAGAAGAAGAGCGGGGAGAGAACTCAGTTGGTAATTGTCAGAGTTAAGTTCTGCATGCTAAAATCGACGGATGAGTGCCATCTCGATGCCGTCCTGCCAGTGCCTAAATGGGGTAAGTCCGTTTGTTCTCTCCCACTGCAGACTGAGTATCAGAGAATATAATTAGAATTTAATAAGGACGTTAACTGCCTAACTTGAGGGCTATTATGATATTTAATTTAACTAGAGAGGGGGAAATGATCAGATCGATCATTATCCAATACCTACTTAGCGAATGTAAATATGTTCTATGTAATTAAGATGACATTTTGTGGTTTTTAAATTTTAAGTAACAAGTTTTGAATATAAGTATTTTAAAATAAAAGCTTTATTAACTTTTAATTAGTATTTATTGTGTGTTCTCGTGATGCATTTTCTAATTAATCAGAACCTGGAGATATGCTCGGTAATCGAGCAAGTGGCGTGCAGAAGTACGATTAACGGCCAATGTGTAATTGTAAGATTTCAGCGGAGCCACGCCACAATATATATATGTATATATATATATATATATATATATATATATATATATATATACATATATATATATATATATATATACATATATATATACATATATATATATATATATATATATACATACATATATATATATATATATATATATATATGTATATATATATATATATATATATATATATATATATATATATATATATATATATATATATATACATATATATATATATATATATATACATACATATATATATATACATATATATATATATATATATATATATATACATATATATATATATATATATATATATATATATATATGTATATATATATATATATATATATATATATATATATATATATTATATATATATATATATATATATATATATAAATATCTATTCGAAATTCATGAGAACACATATTACAGCATCTATTTCAATCTGTAATATGTTTTCTGAAGCCGGAGTAGCAATAGTGGCCAGTACGTAGATGAATGGGCATCACAATAGAAAATAGGAAATGTTAAGCGTTAGCTAATGGATAAGAGGTGTGCAAGTTGTACAAAAGACGGAAGGAAAAAGTCCATCATTTCTCCAAAGAAAATATATTCGACCCTCAGGAAGAGGATAAGATAAGTATTACGTTTTCAACATAATTGCATATACAATAATGATAAAATATTATCATATTATGTTGTTCTTTACGTAAAAGGATATACTTTTGACTTGTGATGCGATGTGAATAGTACTATACGAATGGAATATTACAATAAGGAATGTCATGTGCATAATCTTGAATAGTATATGTAAATGATTATGAAACGTTTGGTAACTATATGTGACCTAACTGAAAAACATCCTAGAATTATCTTAAGTGAATTTTTTTCCGTAGCATGTATATTAATTTGTTCAAAATAAATATTTATTTAACTATAAATTGAAGAAGAAGCTACGAACATAGGTAGGCCACTTATGCTCGTAGTTTTAGTCACTGAACAGGTGATTTGCATTTTTTTCTGGACTTTGGCATTCTTCTGTTTTTTTTTTTGCAGTTTATTCATAGTATCCTGCTATTCGTAACCATTGTCCCCGCTTTAGAAGTGTTTGCTGTTCTACCTGCAATTTTTAATATTGCATTGCTAAGTATGGGCTACGTTTCTTGCTTATGCTGACGAAGAGGGCTGTCGGTTTACACAATTAATTTTGTGTGTGATGCTACTTCATACGAAGTTATATTTCTTTCACTACATTAGTAGCATTTTGAGATTTATTAATGGTTATATATATATATATATATATATATATATACTCATCTATTTTATATGTGGGGAAAAGAAATTGTATATTTATGATTTTATTATATCTTAGCAACACATGTGTGAGCGTATATTTGGCAGTGGACATTGTCGTTGTGAAAGAAAAGATATAAAATGTTTGTTAAGAGATTCCTTTCGACAAACCCACCTTTTTTCTCAGTCAGTTGTTTACCAATACAAAGCAGGTCCTAAAATAAAAATTGATATACAGGCATATTTTAAGTGATGATACTTTGGTTTTTAGTTATTTCATTATTTATTAAAATATTCCTTTTCACTTAAACAGTTAATTACATCTTACAGTACACACATATATATATTTAGAATGTATTTTAACAGATAAGTTATTCGTTCATAGGCATTAATAAGGATACCTGTTGTTGTATGGGATGCACAGTCAATCATAAAAGTCATCTTCAGCCGAGGATGTCTTGAAGCAGGCACAAGTTACATTTTATGGCAATACTTAACTTATGGCATATGCTGGTCATCTTTTGGAGTCAGGTATAACTCTCAACTCTGAACACCGCTTTGCAATCCTTTCGTCCCACGTACAATTCTCAACTCTGAGCATTACTTGACCATCAGTTTGAGCCACACACAGCAAATCTCAACTCTGTTGACTTATCTCAGTAACCTTCTACACTTCTCATTTTTTAGCAATTAAAAGTACTATATCTGATTTTCTTGTGAATCTCTTCATATGTTGTTATTGACTCCTCTTTCGTTAACTGTCCTTCATATGACTTCGGTCCCTTAGCTTGTAGTACCAGTATAGCTCTGCTCTCATTGGCCGTTAATACACTGCAGCAAGCTCTGTCGTCATTGGCGGAAGGCTTAATTACTTGGTACCCATGCCCGCCAGGGCCATGGTGACTTGTCGATGCTTGTGGCAACATCTATTGCCCATACAAATTATTTTACGTTTTAAGTCAACTTTGGCGTCTGTCTGCCTGAATACAGTGTTTTAGAAAGCCCAATTGCATTACCTTGAACTGTGCTACTTATCATTTTGTAAATGATAAAAATTGTATTCTATAGTACGCTACCATTCAGAATGCTAAATCGCACACAATTGTTATTAATTGTCCTATTTAATAGTATTTTAATTCTAATATTCTCATTTCAGTTAGTTTACTACATTTTAACCATCTACTACTATTCTTGCATTGTTATTGATTTATTGATTTAAAATTTATTTTCATATTGAATTATATCCAGCTATCACAATATATTCTACAATCTAAAAAAACTCAGTATAAGTTTTTACAGTCTCTTTGAATATAAATATTAAAGTCTGGTTCAATAATCTTGGTATGGATGTGGGACCCTGAGAAAATAAGCATATATAATTTCTGGAAGCCATTTTTAAATTTAGCGCTGATTGCAGAATACACCTCGTGTATAAAAAAATGATTTGTAATGAAACAATCAAATGCAGTCTTAGCTGGTTTCCCGCACTGATCAAGATTGTTCTACTTTAATCCGTCGTTGATGTCTCCAATTTGAACAACGTCAGTGGCTGTCCGTGAGAGTTTTTCTCGCACTATCTTTTTATCCCGTAATTTTAAGTAGTCTACTTAATAATAACTCTTCAAAATTATTTCTTTGAATGAAATACAGTATAATATTTAGAGATCACAAACAAAAAAATGTCAATAAAATATTTTTCACAAATGTGATGTAGAATATTTAATGACGAAATAAAACGATTAAAATGTAAAGCAAAAATCATGTACATACTTTATAAATGTAAATATAAGTGAAGCATATTATGTATGTGTAATAAGAACTTGGGGAATAAAAGGTTGGATTATAGGAACTTTAAATTAAGATTGTTACGACGAAATAAAGACTGCCCTCAATGGAATGAAAGGTCAGCAGATTGGGAATACCATACAAATCTGATGTAACAATAATGTAAATCAAAAATCATATACATACTTATAAATCGAAATATAAGTGAACCTTGTTATGTATGGGTAATAAGAACTTGGGGAGTGAGAGCTTGGTACAGGGACTTCAAATTAAAATTGTTACGACAACAAAAACACTGCCCTCAATAAAAAGAAATATTACAAGATGGGGAATATCGTACAGATCTGATGTAACAATAATATAAAATAAAAATCATATATACTTCATAAATCGAAATATAAATGGAGTAGTACATTATTTTGTATAGTACGAACTTGGGGTACCATGATAGCCCCATGGCTAAGGTATTGAGATCACAGACGGTACATCAGAGTTTTATCTCCGGCCTGTAAACTGCCGTGACAACTCAGAGTATGTGCACGTTAAATCTTAAGGTGCAACAGTCTATCCGAAAGGTGATGGGATAAGTGAAGGATAGCACTGTCCATGTTAGTGCAACTCAAATCGGGTTCTGATCTAAACAGTGTGGCAGTGTTTCTATCGTCCAAACAGTTACCTTACACCTTCTAGTAGGTCAGGGTGTGAAAACAAATAAGAACTTGGACAGCAAATTTAATAACTCAGATGAAATATATTTATTTCAAATGAAATGGCATCTTAGATGTTTCTTCCATAGAATTCAAAACACGCGTATTGTGAATGTTTGAAATAAATAAGTTAACTCAAGTTCCATAGCTCTTTTTTTGTCTTCCTATATCTTGTATATATTCCCATTCTTATGGAAGATAGGATAAAATATTTATTTTCTATCTGGATTATTCATTACTTTTCTTTTGTGCTAACTAAATCAATTGCTGCTCGTAACCCCATATTTTATCTTTTTGCATAAACATATACCTGTTTTCTCAAAAGTGAACATGTGCTTATATTAGTCTGCAAACAAACAAAAGGAAGCAAAGGAAGTAAAGAAACCTGGTGTAATTACCTACAATATTCATGAAAATATTTACAATATAAATTTATTACAACCTAGCAAAACAGGCTAAATTTGGAATATTTGATTTGGGTTACAACATAAGACTGGCTACAGAATGAAACTAGATAGTGCTCCAAGTGTGTATGTGTAACTATCTTGGCAGATAACCCCGGATTTATAATTAAACTATTCCCATTACTTTATACAAAATAACACGATGTGTATTGTAGATCATTGCATGAAGTTTTTTTTACCACCATTGGACTAGTTACTGCACACAGCAATTTTTTTGTACAAAAATGTTCAATAAACCCTATAAAAATTTAGTTAAAAAAATTATGATTACCCCTCTAATTTGATGAAATTACGGAAAAAATAATATATACCAATTTCGCATGTGATTTTAACAAGCTTTCAAATTAGTACTAGTAACTATGTGCATAAAAATGTAAGAAGTATGTGCATAGAAACAGTTGCCGAAGCTTAAAATACGAAGTCAGCTAAGCAGAGTCACCCTCAATAAAATGGTTAAAATAACCACATTAGAAAAAATTTCACAATTCGTCTGTTCTCAGTACATTTCTATGACATAAAAGTAGAAGAAAGAATTCGATAAAGATTAATGGATGCACTGTCCATTAATCTTTATCAACTTCGTTAACCATACGTCAACCTGACCATTTCTTCTCCACCATTGCGTTAGTGGTAGAGGTTGACTTATTGTTAAGAGTTCGTGTAAGTTCCGTTGAATGAAGAAAAGTAAAAGTTCATAATTCCTCGAAAAAAAACTATAGCGATCCATATGGTTAAGCACAGGACCAGTCCTCTATTCTCTAAATAAGAATAATATACATAAAAATGAGGCAGGAATGTTAGATTATTCTCTTCTTTCTCTAAGAAGCATTTTTTTCTGAATAGTATATAGAGATGGAATAATATGATTGAGGGAACATGAAAATCAAGTCTGTGAGATAGATTTATTTCTGTAATTGATTACCAGAATAATACAAATGGCATTGTATTATGTTTTAACAGAAAAAATTATGTTTTGTTGTGTTCAGTATCGTAATTGTAAGTATGATATATACTTATTTGGTTTCGAATTAACTGACTCTTTAAACCAAGTAATATGATACGTTCCCTTTAGTGACCATTTATGAGTTATTATGGAGAAATTTTGCAATTATTGAAATAAATCTGGAGTATATAGTTACTGTTCAGACATTTTGCGTAAAGGGTATGATTAAAAAAGCACAATAAATAAAACTCATGTTTTTAAGAATAACTAACAAATCTTTAAAGAAAGTAGACATATGACAATTAGGTGAAAATCAGACACCTATGTTTCATATGCTTCTTTTCTTTAAGAAATTATTAAACTTTTAAAAGTAACGCATCTGGCCCTTTTTACATGTCCCCTTTCCTAAAAAATCCATAGATGAATTATAATTGGCCAGATATGGTGTCTAAAATTTGAATTCTAGCTGTTAATGAATTCACACATTTGGAGTATACTTACTAAACTGTAAGAAAAATATTATTATTTTTAATTATTTTTTTTGCTAAAAATATAAATACAGCAAGGGCAGTCATTTGTTTTCTGAGAGGTTTTAATGAAGCCTTTAGAGGAAAAATTAAAATGACGTAATTAATCACAATTTAATAGACAATTCAACTTGCATTGCAGCTATATCCAGTATACATTAGATCCCCTTCTGCGCATCATGATTAATCATAAAACTTGGTCAAAAGGCATAAATGGGTACAAATGAAAAATAGCTGTATATATATCCAAGTTGTTGATGAAGATCCCGTCTGAGAGAGCCTATTAGAAAATCAAAAGGAAGGACAGCGCAGGTAATTTGAAAAGAAAAAGTCGAATACTCTCAAATGCAAAATAATGTTCTAACAAGACGATACAATGCCAAAAAAGACTAAATAAGTTCCAAGAAGATGAAAATAAGAGTCCTAAAAGCTAATAAAATTGAACACATATAATTAAAAATGGATAACATTAAAGAATACTCAGACAAACTATGTAACAGAATGGTGCACAAAAATGGAGTACCCTAAAAGCTCAGACTTAGTACAAGTATAAAAATCTGATGTGGGCAGCACATGACTTTCCCTGCAGACTCATATTCACGTCCTCTATATTTCTTCAATAAATCATTATATTGAGTTTAGTGGCGCAAAGTAACACTCATAACTATTTAAAATGACAATGAATATGCACTTTTAATTCAATTTTCGTTCTCATTTGGTAACTTGACTTATTCTCCAAGGTGGTGTATCGAAAATGCGAAAAATCTAAAGTATCTCGAGAGCGGCTAGTCCTGGTGCAATGGGGTTGGTCTTATTCTTTTTGTCGTTAAATATTACGTATAAAACAAGCATTTAATTAATATATTTGAGCATACATAGTATTTATTTTAAATTTTGAGGATTTTTGCGGGCCATTTTGCAAAAAAAGGCAGGTTAATTTTTTCCGAATCGTACCAAAATCTACTCAGCACCAGGGTAACCCACAAGTGACTTATCTACCAAATTTTGTAAAATTTGATCTCTTAGTTCTTCAGCTAGACTGGATACAGGCAATGTTTGATTGTCATTTCGTAAAAAAGGCAGGTTAGTTTATTCCGAATCGTACCCAAAACTAATCAGCACCAGGGTCACACACAAGATACGTACCTTCCAATTTTTTTGACATTTGGTCCAGTAGTTTTTGAGTTAGAATGGATACATACATTGCACAGACAGACAGACAGACAAACTGACTGGCAGACAGACAGACGTCACGCTAAAAATAGTTTTTTCGTATTCTAGAAGTCCTAAAACGTGTAGATCTGTCGAAAACTCGAGTTGCGATTTTCGGCATGATTCCAATAATTTCCCTTTACATTACCATGTATTGCAGAGAAAGTAAAAATGGAAAACATTTGCCGGGTACTTCGAGGAAAAAATGGTATTAGAAAAGTCATTAATCAAATGACTAAGATGTTTCTGGATATGGAAGGCTTCATAAAATTCAAACTCAGTGATGGACGTCCATTTTTGTATAATTATTGCGGAAAAAAACACAAAACAGGATAAAATTAAAAAAAAAAATGATGAGCAATTGGATATTTATTTGATTCCTGTTTTCAACAGGCTTCATGTTCCTTAATACGAAGTGTATGAACACGTTTAGTTTAACCACAATAAAGTACTGGCGCTTTGATGTGTCTTGTCTGCACTGAAAAAGGGGATCCAACTTATGATAGTAGCAGCTGTATGAGGCAATTTTTATTAATTTTAATTTATTTGTATTGCTTAAGGCTTTAATTGCCTTTTTCACAAAGTGGTTTTACTTATTGAAAGTCTTTCTAGTCAAATCATATCTCAACAAGATATTTTCAAGATCGCAACTACAGGCGACCATTAAAATATACATTAAAATCATTAAAAAATACCCGTAGGGTATTTTTTGCGAGCTCCAAGGCCCAAAGGTTGCTGAAACAGGAACGGTATTGGAATAAGCTAGAAAAGGCCACCACCTTGGGTCTCACGCTATTTGGGGCATCGGCTAAATAGCACTTGCAAGCAATTTATTTAATTTAACATTGGACATTTAAAAATGAAATTATGGCATTTTGGCCACTTCAATTTGGAAAACAGATACATCAAAGAAGGAATAGGAAAACTTGGCATTTGATTTATACCAGCATCTTAGTCGTGACATGTGACATTAATGGATCGATATATGAATAGAAGTTCAAAGCTTTGGAATCAAACATCCCCAAGTTAATTGTGACAATGGTGTCAAAAGTTTAGAATTTTTGAGAAAAAACATGATACTTGAAAATTTTCTACATGTTACATTTCGAATTTTGCTGATGATTTCTACAACCGTTGCATCCATCCGATAAAGCAATCTCTCCAAGATCAAGCTTTTCAAACCATTTTTCCGCCCTGCAATAACTGAGGACAGGCTTAGCAATAGTAAGGCCATAGTCAGTATGAGGCAAGAAATTGGCATGCAGCTGTATTACAGTGAGCTAATATTCGAATTTCAGTAAACCTGTAAAACTCTAACAAATACACAAGTTTACGAATTATCACTACAGAGTACTACAATGAAACCAATGTTCCAGCTATATCCGTTACTGAGCTTGTTGAATGCTGAAGACCCAGACCGTCCGACTCGTCCTGAGACTAGAGCAGGTGTTTGAACGGCTGGGAGAGAGCTACTGAGCTTGTGTTCTATAACTCTCACCCGGCCGTCCAAACAGCTGCTATAGTTCCAATACGAGTCGGACTGTCTGTGTCCTCAACATTCAATAAGCTCAGTACCGCATATAGCTGGAACATAGCACTTTGTAGTGATAAATCGCAAACTTGTGTATTTGTTGGAGTTTTAAATGTTTACGGAAATTCGAATATTAGCTCACTGTAATACAAGTGCATGTCAATTTCTTGTTTACTAAGCTTGTGTTCTATTTAATGATAACTTAATATTAAATGCATATATAAAAATAAAATGGATATTTTCTTATATAATTAATATTGTAGAATATGATGCAACACTTTTGATCTACCCATTGTCATAACCCGTATAAAGAACTTGAGTAAACGTTTTTTAAGTGAAGGTATTTGAAACTTGAGCCATGCATTCGCCTTGGGCTTTGCAGATACTGAAGCTCGGCCTGAGTCAAAATATTGACTGACCTCCTTTCAGATCAATAGAATATAAACAGCTTACTTTCCATAAATAGATCCCTACAGTGACAAAACCGTTCAATGCAATCGACAAGAAAGTCATCGGCTGAAATATGCGTTATTTCAATTAATCATGAAACTTTCTCTTATTTTCAAGGAAATTGGAATATTTTATTTGCACAATAAGACTATGCTGCTGATTTCAAGTGCGGTTATCAAACTGTGCAAAATGACAACATTTGAATAAATTGTAGGAAATTCAGAAAACGATAGTCCTATAGTTTTCAATTTTTCTCAGCGAATTCGCATTTGTAAAAGTCAGATGACAAAGATTAATTGGTGGTGAACTGGTAGCGAGAAAATTTCGGTATTTGACTTATGGATAAGAGACCATGTAAGTTCAGCAAAATGAAGAAAGGGGAAAGCCCATTACTCCTCCAAAGAAAATAAAAGTGACTCATGGTGTTAAGCAAAGAAACCAATATATTATTCCCTAAATAAGAGAGACAGATTTATTTCAGTAATTGATTACCACAATAATGTGGATGCTCTTATGTTAGGTCATGATAGAGTAAATATTATCCAACTTTGTGCTTATGCCGAGTGGAAAGAGAATGGGCAATTTTTTAACTTGGGAATGATGGGATTCGTTAAACAAAGTAATTCAATATGTAGTTTTTAGTAGTTATAAATAGTTCCAAAATTATTAAGATTATTTACATAAATTTGATAAATTTGTAAGATTCTGACATTTTATATGAAGTATTTAATTAAATATGACATTTGAAGTTAAATAAAAGTAACATATTTTCATATAGGTTTGGATAAGTTATTTGATAAAAATAATATATGTTGCCCCTTTTAACAAATCCATTTCCTATATGTGCAGTATGTGTAATGCGATGCGATTTGGAATTCTGTATAGAATTGGATTTCAAGGATTGGAATTGGATTTTTGTGTTTTGTACAACCTACATTATAAAAGCACGTCATTGAGATATTTACCTAAAAGAAAAAAAAAATGAAACGTTGTTTTTCAAAAGTATTTTAGCTCTTACTAACAGATTTTTAAGAATTCAACACGGATATTCTAACAATAGAGAATTAGTTCAAGGTCAAGATTCAACTGTGGCCAAACATTTTAGTCAACCAAACCTTCAGCTGTTCCAATCAACATAATTCTAAAGGAATAAACTGATCAGATTCATAGATCTAAATCAGACGACTTCAGATAGCTCGAGATCGATGAGATCTAAAGTTCCGAAGACTTGATCAAGGTTGCCTTCCTTTGCATCAAAATAATTATGGAGTATCAATAGTTAAAAGCAATCGAATCCGTAACCTGCATGAGGAATTAATCGGCAGAAGCATAAGTCATACTTTCAACATATTGAAACATACATATTTTCTCTAGCAAAAAACTATTTTTCACCCTACATATAAACTAGATTTTTTCCACGAAAAACTTTGGTGATATTTTTTACACTGTTATATTAAAATTGGCTAAAAATGTCCCGTTTAAACAATTTCCAGCAACTTCAGAGAATAACAGTCCTAGTGCTTTCAAATTGCAGTAAGAACCGAACAAAAAATATTAATGGGTAATGCAGTGACGGAGAGAATATGTTAGATGTTGACTTAAGGATAAGAGGTCGTGTAATGTCTACAATTCAATTGAACGAAGAATAAAAATAATATAAAGGAATTCATTCCTCTAAATTTATTAGAGGAAGGAAAATAAAATAAAACCGACACTGTTAAACGAAGAACACAGTTCCGTAAATAAGAAAATCAGATTGATTTATGTATTCGATTACCATAATAAATTGGATGGTAATATCTTAGGTCACAATAGCACAAATATAAAACAATGCTGTGTTTATACACATTAGAAAATGTAATAGGTAATTATTTTATTTAAATGATGTCACTCGTTAGAGCAAGTAAACTGAATCACTTTCCATATATACCGATTAACTATGTTATGCAATTTTGACGGATGATGTTCACAAATATTTCAAAAGTTATAAATATTATTTTGATTTTTTGGATCGTTCATGGAATCATCCACTTCATTCCAACAGAAATAAAAAAGCGATTGGAAATGTTAAAGATGAATTGACTGTAATTCTTTCAGTGGAGTTTGTGGGTTTAAGATATAATGATTAGTTAACAAACATCATGTATGGAAAAAAAACCAGCTAAAGGTGTTAGTAATAATATTCTAAAACAAGAACAATCGATCATGAAGATTACTATAACTGTCTAACAACACGAAGATATGATACGGTTGAGCAATTTGAAATTGTAAACAAAGATGATTGATTTATTCTATGAAGCAGATTAAAATCTGCTTTTCCCCCCTACGATGATAAACGTCATATTTTAAATGCTGGTATTAAGAGCTTAGTATGCGGTCATTATTAAAATTAAATGATAAAGGGACACAAAAAATATAGTAATTAATAAAAATAAAATAATAAATAAATGATAATAAATAAATAATAAATAATATTAATTAATAATAATGAATAATAATAAATTAATAACAATAAAAATAAAATGATTTTAATTCATTTCAGAGAAAATTAGTCAATTTTCAAATATTGCAATAACCCACGATTAAGTGGAACTATGTAACATTATATAAAATACACTGATTTTACACGTATACTAACATAACTAATGCATTTAAAGATACGCTAACGTCAGATGCAGATAAATAAATAAAACGATTTAAAATATGCCTTTATGCATTCAAGGTATATAACCAATTAAAATAAGCATTACAGTCTTAAAACATCCTGGATAATGAACTTCTTATGTATTCTATGTTTAAAATATATTAATTTTTGTTCCTATCTAACTGATAAAGCTCCATTTGTAGCAGATCACGTGGCGAGAAATGGTTCTGCCCCTATCCAACTGCTTCGCCCGGAGCATAGTTAAAGTATAGCTCGGGATAGTTCCATACCCCCTAATTCCCATTATGTGGGAAGAAATGTATATTCTTTAGTAGTTCATCCAAATAATTACAAGGGATGTTTAATTGTTCACATAAATTTATCGTATTTCTAATATCTAACATATTGTGCAAATATCTTGAATTACTTCCCCTACTTACTACCTTTGTAATTATGTAACAATAACTCATTTTTATATATATTTAGATAATTTGAAAAAAGTAATATATTTTGCCTGTTTTTTCAAATCCTCTACAAGTCCATTACATGCGTATAAAGATTTGGAATGGAATATAAAATTGGAATTAAAGGTTTCAATGAATTTAAAACAAACTTCTTGAAAACAAACACCCTACATTGTAAAACAAAAGCAATGATGATTTTTGTGTAAAAAGAAAATAATGAAAATGTTAGTTATTGTCGTTCAAGCTGTCACAAAGCTTTTCGATCCAATATATTTCTTAGAGTAAAACACTTCTCATAGAAAGCAATTTTGAGAGCTAATAAGCCGATCTGTGGCCGATCAGCTCATATTCCAGTATTTAGCACTCCTCTCTCTCCAGGAGTGGAATGTTCAAATTCTCATATTTAAATCAGATGTTTTCAGATGCTATTAGTATTTATCCTTTGCATCACTGCTCAACGAATCCACTATTCCCACTTTAGAACAGCAGAATAACTAAAAATGCCACACCATCCCGCAAATACCTTGTTTTTTGTGGGTATCCTGTTCCCTCTTCTAAGCCGCATCTTAAGCATGGACTAAAATTCCTTACAATAAGAGTGTCCAAAGCATTTCAAAGGCGGATAACAGGTGTGCATCTGACAGGGGAAGGAGGGGATACGCTGGTACAGCAGTACTGCCAGAGCTGTTGTGTAACCATAGCTTTCCAGTACAAATGTTATACCGCGGCAGTTAGAAGATTATTCAAATATGCTCTACTTCGTATCAAAAGAACAATAGAGTGCCATAATAATTCAATGCCGTCCAATTCGCAATATGTATGACATCGACTGAACGATAAACTAAACCTCTTACAAGACATGTTATATTAACACATTCCAACATAGTTGAAAAGGGTTTATGACTTTGGCATTTCTGTCTGTCTGTCCATCATTTCCATAAAATGACTTTATCGATATTGTTGTTATTAGTATGTTGTTGAGACGGTCTGTGGGATGTTTGGGAATAAAACTGAGCAATATCACGCAATTATTTTGAGATTTAACCTGGATTATAAAAATGAAATACATTCAACCTTATGGAAAGATTATTTAAGCGGAGTTAAAATTTACAAATTGCTTCGAAAATTTTAGAAAATATTCAAATTATCAAATAAAATATGTGAAAAAAAATCTGCAATATATGATGGGTAATTTTTCAAATAAAATTCGAAGTAATAATTGCACCCATATTATATGAATTGATATATGAAGAGATCACGTGACTCATTGCAAAATAAAATATGGCTTCCACTTTTTTGCACTGTGATTTTTTCAGTAGTTGTTCAAAATTATATTTAGTGTAGGATCCGTCAAAAAAACGCTTTAATTTTACGCCTAATTTTGCGTATTATGTGTGTATCTAAATTCTGTGCCACAGCAATTACAATATTTTATATTTTAAACGATCACTATACTTTCTTTATTCCTATAACGAAGCCTAATTTTAACAATAAACCAAGGCTTAACTTCAATCCCATACTGGCATGTTGCGTGGAATACAGTTAAGCCTTAGCAAAACTAATGAATATAGAATGTAAACAAATCAAGCCATTATAGGACGAGTTGTAAAAGCATTGCTGATTGTCATTCACTCAAAACTGTTTAGTTCTGAATTCTGGACTATAAGTGATATGAATAAAATATTCATTGATTTTAAATAGAGAGGCAGACGATTTATAAAGTAATATTTATAGTTACAAAAATTTAGAAAAACTAATTTAACATGAAATGAGCACATCATAATAGATGATCTCTTTCACTTTATATACACTGGTAACCTGCTGCGTCAAGTGCTAACAGAATAGGATTTGGTATACAAGTAGTAGAGGAACAGTTGACGAACTCGAAAAAAAAACCCAGTGCGTTCAAAGCATTTCAGTATTTCACCAATCCTCTGTGTGTCGATCATATGCTGCGGAACAGTATGTGTTTACTTTTACGACTGTCATAAAGATGCGGCAAACAAATGTGGGAAATGAAATAGAAGTACAAAATGCGGTGAGATAAATGAAATGTCAATATTTCATTTTAAAATTTAATATTTATTATGATAGATTTTAAATTATATTTCCATGAGTATAGTTTACTATCGTATACAGTATACGTGCGTATAGTCCGCTACACGATTTTTGTGTCCGTGACTTAATAAGTCCCCCGCCGGGTAATCATGTTGTTTTCCCGTGAGGGGGGGGGGGGGTGCATTATCAAACTAGGTATCAATCGAAGGATTTTTTTGAAACCCTTTAAAATGAAAGGGTAACATAATTGAGTAATCATTTGAAGCACCGGTACGCATATTTAAAAAAAATTCGTGTAAAGTTTGTGAAGAAAAAAAAATCACAAGCTGCTTAAAATGGATACTGGCATGAGGAAGTCTAGTTGAGCCACGCTGCAGTTAATTTAAAACATGTTTCATTTTAAATCTCTTCTTATACCATCAAAATATTTGCAAGGAGGTATTATTTCCTTCAGACAAAAAATTTAAATGCGTAGTCCTAAAGAATTTCATGTATTGTTCGGCTTCTAGTTGGCTTTCTTGAAATTCCCTTCTTCAAACGGCGTTTTTCCAAGAAGACATTTAATCTAGCTCGTCATGGGGACATGCCGTTTTTACTTTTTCTTCCCAAACGTGACAAATACACAAGAGACCTAATTTAAACAGCCGGTCACGAATGAAGCCGTCACGTGGGACCATTCCGCACAGCACTGGTTCTTGGATCAGACTGTGCTTGAGAATGGCTGGATGCTGTTGGAATTCTTTTATTTTGTTCGGTTTGGGATTGTGCTGTTACGCTCTACGTTGGCTGGATGTCAACGCTGACGTTTACTCAAGACTTTTTTCACAAATGTGCTTTTTCACAATACCCTGGAAATTCGAATCTGCAATAATAAATTAAACATAATAGATATTTTTTGTATACTGCTATAATAAAAATCGGATTAGACCAGTGCATAACTTTTTCGTGCTTTAATTATTTTAATTTCTTAACGGCAAAAAATATCATAACATTATTTTTGCGGAAATGTTTTTCTTGGGGCATTTATTTTTCAGGATCAGTTATAGTTATATTTATATCTATTTTTCAGATATACTGCATGTTAATGAAAGTCTTAGGAGAATCAGACGTACGTAATGGGGAGTAAGGTTTCTGATAATTATGATAATTAATATATATATATATATATATATATGTATGTATAAATACAAAAATAGTGCATCGGCAGACGATAATTAACTGAATAGTTTAGAAATGAAGCTGAAAATCTCTAATTCGAGAATTTTCGTAAAACTAGTACTTTTTCTACACAAATTACATAGTATTAGAAAGTGAAATATGAGTATCTGATAATTAATAAATATATATATATGTAATTAATTAATTTATCTAACATTTTCGAATTTTGACTGCTAATTAGTGGTAAATTAACTGCTCATTTTAGAAATTGATGAACAACACAATTTATAAAATTATGTTTGTTTAAATCAAATGTTTGAAAATCGCTTACTGAATTTGTAAACAGTTGTGTATATTTGCATAAATTTATTATTAGCTATTTCATCGTTAAAATAATATTTTCTTAAAATAATTATCCTGATATCCTTATGGACTGCGCCCCTAATCTGTCCCAGTTTAATCAGTCTAATTGGGTGATTAAGTGAAATAGGACACTGTACTTACTCTCAGTCACGTTTCTAATAAAATTCCTTATAAATAGAAAGTTTCACACTACAGGATCTATTAGGGAATGAAATGGTTCTTTGGATGCAGAACTGCACTGGATTACTATCACTTATGAAAACACAAAGGTTAATTTAGTCAGATTTGAAATTAGCATCTGGGGAAATTAAAAAACATACAAATAAAAAAATTGCATGTAAGATAAATTGCATTATACTGGGATGTGATGTAGTTTGGACAGATAAGCTGGGCTTGGATGGGCGCAAAACTGACCACCAGGCAGAAATACTTTAACGGATTTCTTGAAACCCTATTGTCTATTCGAGGAAAAGACCAGAATTGTGTACTGTGACTATGTAAATTCGAATTATGTATACTCATGTTTGTGAAAATTGCGACACCATGAAGGTATCATGCGATTGAGCTGTAAATTACATCAAATGCAAATTAGGGTGTGCTATGAAAATAATTATAATTTTAGAGTCTCCGCGCATGCCTGAATTGAGTTGCATCCTATGAACTGCTGTTTTAGTCATATAAATAGAGAGCTGTAGCGGGACGTTGAAAATAGTCTACAGTTGTCTGCCAGCTGTAAACGTTTCATGAAAGATCGGCTTTCGCAAAAAGGGGTTTTCTTATCATGCAATGCATATTTGTATGGCGCGCAATACCACGACAGTAATGCGAATTTGGAAGCAGTGGACTGAAGAGAACCGGACGAGTCGGAAAACTATCAGTGGACGACAAAATGTTACGTCAGCACAGAGCGATAGACACCTCATTCTCATAGCAGGGATGGACCGTACAGTTCTTTTCGACAGTTGGCAGAACTTTGGAGCACTGCAGCAGGTGTGTCATTGTCTGTTCCAATAATTAGTCAGTGTATACTGCACCGTGGACTGTGTGCAAGAATTCCTTTGTACGCCATCGACGCCTACAGCTGCAATGGGCTCAGCGACATGGGCGCTGGCGTGCGATTGGCAACAAGTTTTTTTTCCGATGAACTACTCTTTAATGTGGGGTACAGTAATGACCGCATACATGTCAGACGCTATAGCGAGGTACGCCACCTGCCAGAGTACGTTATCCTACGTCATACTGGACGAACGCCAAACGTGATTATCTGGGACGCCATTAGGTATCTTGGACGATCTCACCAGTTAAGAATTGTGGGTAATCTCCACAGCAACCAGTACAACAGTTAAATTCTGGATCCCAAAGTCGTACCCTTCCATCAACACATTCCTGGAGCTGTATTTCAACAGCACAATGCCCGTCCACATTTCACTAATAATGTTCAAGATTTCCTTTCGGCACAACATATACAGATTCTTCCTTGGTCAGCCAATTCACCGGATATGTCGCCTATTGAACATATCTGGGATCTAGTCAGTCGGCGTCTCGCTCGTGACGTTTGTCCCGCAGCCAATACAGCTACATTTTGAGTTCGGATAGATGCAATCTGGAATGCTCTTCCTCAAGTACAAATTCTAAATATGTTGGATTTGATGCCGTGTCGTATAGAAGTATTTATTGCAGAGCGTTGTGACATGACCAAATACTGATTTTCGACATGTAATAATGTTTTTTTGTTATGTAAATTGAATTGCTTATTTTTATCAATACAGGTCGTTTGAGGAATAAATTTCATTCATTTCTGATGATTTCTTCATGGTGTTGCAAGTTTTACAAACATGGGTTTATATTTGTTTACTTTTACTTGCATGGATTTAGTATGGCTGGATTATTTAGAAACATTATTAAGTTTTCACCGGTTAAAACTCTGGATTTCAAATTAAGAATTTAAAATCAAGATCAGCAAATCTTGGTAATTGTTCAAATTATAAATACACATGATAAGCAACGTTTGCTAATTTACTGTATAAAAACTAATGTATTCAATTAAAAAAAAAATAAAGTTATAAAGATTCAAATTCAACAATTACTTGCTTATCTGTATCATAGTCATTTTCGAGTTTGGTTCTTACCTTTGATATTCATTTATTCTGTAGAAAATTTACATACTTTCTATTACGTTCTCAATACATGTTTTCTAAGCTATGGGCATATCAAAATATTTTGTAGATTTTAATATAATAAATAAAATTATTTGTTAGATTTGATCAATTTGGCTTCATCTTTTCACCAGATTTTATATAAAAATTAGATAAGTATTGCAGTATTCTTATATTTGCGTAAGTAAACTTATAAATGTAGTTTCTAAACCAAATTTAGATGACTAGTCACGCAATGCATAAGATCATTCAGATCGTCCTTTCTCAATAAAGCCCATTTACACGCATTAAAAACAGATATAGGCTTTAGATTATCTTAACTCGTGACATTTCAGTATATTTATCTCATATTTAGTCTCCCTATTTCTACCTAAACTACATAAAATGTAAAAGTAAACACTATATTATAGTAAAGTTTACATAATGAAATATATTGCAATTCAAATCATTCATATAAATACTCTCTTTTGCGAAAAAAACTAAGCACCTTGAAGAAAGTGACTGTTTTATTGGAATTAAATACACATACAGCTCATACACAGGTAATGAAATAAATACAAAATCAAGGCCGCAGAACCCATTAATGGTTACCAATTGCACATTGAATTTTCAAATCAGTAATTGGTGAAACCCCCCTTGGCGATAATGCCTGCTTATATACGTCTAGGTAAGGAGTGATAAAGTTTCCTTATGTCTTCATGCGATACATTCTGCCAGGCATTCATCAATTGTTGCTCCACATCTGTTACATTTTGGGGTGCCCGAATCTGGCGGACTAGCATGCTCCATACATGCTCGATTGGGGAAAGGTCTGGTCAACTTGCTGGCCAATAAATAGTATCAACAGCATGGAGACAGTCCACAGATATGCGACCTGTATGTGGCGTGGCTTTATCTTGTTAGAAAATGGCCCCAGAATGACGTACCATGAAGGGTAACGCAAACGGCCGCAGGATTATATCACCATGTCGTTGAGATGTTAAAGTTGTACGCAGGATGACTAGGGGCTGCTGATGTAAGAGATAGTACACCACACCATCACACCTGGCGTAATGAATGTGTGACTGTGTAAAACAAAGGGTGATTGGGACCACTGGCCCTGGTGCCTCCACACACGTACCCCATGATCATCGGCTGAAAGACTGAAGCGTGATTCATCGCTGAACAGTATGCGATGCTAGTCTGCTGGCTACCATGATGTACGGCTATGTCACCACTCCAAATGACTTTGTTGGTGTTGTGAGATGATTATGGGCAAACATCTTAAAAGCCGCCCTGAGCGTAACCAGACCTCAGCTAAGGACCGTGAATTGGTGAAAGTTACCACGGGGGGTATGGAAGAAGCTCTAGCACGTTGGATGGTGGACGGTGATGCAGTTGAGCCAGTTCGAGCCTGTCGCACAATCATCCGATCTTGCCTCGAATTTGTGCACCTTGGCCTTCTAGAACCTTCATTCCGCCAATGAGTTACTTGCAACAGTCATTGCTGCCAGCACCATTGCACAGCATTGTCCGTTCGGTGCATATGGCGGCCTATTGCTCGGTATGACCAACCAACTTCACACATCCTGAATATACGACTACGTTTGAACGCGTCTAATTGCTTATAAGGTCTTCGGCAACGTCATAACGGCAATATTGGTTGTGTCTCTACGGAAGTGCAGCGCCGATAACGAGCAAAGATAAACCGTCCACATTTTAACCTGTTTTATAGGATGCTAGTTGTGCAGTAGAAACGCGCGCTATGACCGAGGTTAACACTCATTGGCCTTAAAAATTTAATCATTTGCATACTTCGTATAAAGGAATTTGCATGCGCAATATCGAGATGATTGGATTATTTCTTAGGGGTGATTCGTTTTCTTTTGCAAAATACTGTATAATATTGTATATTTTTAGAACATTTGAATACATATATATTAATTTTTCATATCATTCAATTTATAAGCAGTCAAAGGAAAACAATGTATACAGAGGATTAGTCGAAAAATATTGTATTTATATAAAACATTGTACCAGTTTTTTAAATGTGAAGTTGATATGATGACGTTAGATTTGTCTTCTTAATTGTATTCTCTACTAGAATGAATAAAGGACTGGTGTTAATATATAATCCACTGATTAAAATTAAACCGGAATTCACAAAGTATTCTCGAAAAGCAAAGAACGCTTTAACAACACACCCGTTTAGAACAAAATATAAGCTGAAATGTCATGACTTCCGAGATATTATATCTCCTTTGCATACGTCACTTGAAATCGGCAGCAACGAGCATGCGCCAGTTGTGATATCATCAACAGGTTAGAACATAAATCGGCTAGCTAAATACACATTCACGTAAAAAGGACAAGATTTTTCTTCTGAATAAATTACTATTCCTCTGAAAACTGGGTTTTATTTTAAAACTAATGATATACGAATACCTTTTAAAATTATAATTAACTCAGAACTGTAACTTTATTGAGGGGGGCGGGAGGTTGTTCTTTCACACGAATGCATATTTAGTTGTTCGATTTAAGGTTTACCCTGTCGATGATATCAGAACTGGTGCATGTGCATTACTATAGATTTCACTAGACGTATGAATAGGGAAATATTATCTCGGAAATCGTGATGTCTCAACAGGGTTTTCTATTTTTATTTTCTCATACTAAGCAATATAGTATAGAGAAAGTACTGTTTTAACAAAAATTTTCGAATTCGATATTTAAATGACAAGTATATGTTTTAAGACCTGCTGAAGTTCGAGACTATTTTTGGAGTGATGCTCGTCTATCTGTCTGTATGTTTGTGGTTCGCGTTCTTTTTTTCGAGAAAACACTGCGGCCCAAAACATAATGTTTGTTTTGGAGTTGTATGTAATATTCAATGTAGTTCCTGTTAAAGCATGAATATGAATATTAGTATAAATAAAGTATGAATGATTTTCACCGTATTTTTCTATGCTGGAGTTGGATTCAGTAACTAATTTACAAAGTGTGATGTATTACCACTACAATGAATTTTCGACGATACAATGGATAACCTTCTATTATAAGTCTAGCTCCATTACACGTTCCTTCATTTCCGAGAATACGCCCCCCCTCCCCCCACACACATCAAAACATAGCTTTTGTTTTGGATATGTATGTAATAGTCAATGTAGCTCCTGTTAAAATATGAATAATGGATTGTCAGCAAATTTTTCTAACCTGGAATTTTAAAATCGATCGCATCTCCAAAACATGGAAAGTTTACTGTTTCACACATTTACGAAAATCCGGCTTTCCTTAGTACAGATTCGATTTAAAACACTTTAGATAAAACTTTTTTCGTTTTCTATGTTATCAAAATAAAAACTCTTAAGATGGTATTTTCAATAAGGATAATATATTCAAGGATCCTACTTCTGTAAAAATTGCTCAAAATTGCACGTTTACATACAATAAATAAAAAAAACTAATTCGAATTTTAAAATATCTGATGTGGGCAGCACCTGACATTCCTTATATAATGCAATGAATGTATTTCTTTCATAGTGAAAAAATAATATTCAAAATCAACGGCATGATGATTTTAATGTTGAATTTTAATGTTTAATCTAATCATAGACAGATACTCGGTAAGAACTATTTTCAAATCGTTTTATTTAATCGGTCGGGCACTTGATTACCCAATCATTTACCTATTTTTAGCGGCCGAATCATGAAGCAGTTTGCCGTTCCACGACATTGCCCTGCCGCACCATGGAGGAACGGATTACATTACATCCAAAACGGACACCACATTATGCATGCACACAGTTGGGATTCGAACACATAACCCGAAAATCGAGAGCCATATAACTCCGAACAAGATATTATTCACATCTCAGGACATTGCCAAATTGTATGAAAAAGGATGTGCATCGTGAAAAGAACTTTGTACACTAACCTATAGTCAACTCCACAAAGACGAATTAATATCATTTCATACTTCGGTTATAGGTATCGAGACTGCTCTTCAATAATCACGGGGAACAAATAGATGTTTGAGGATGTTAATAATAACATATAAATTACTTACTTTATTTGGCGGAGGGGCTAATAATATATTTTATGTCATTACATTGTAATATATCTTTTTTTACAAGTCCCTGAGTTTCATAATTATAGGAACAGATGAGATAATACCTTCAAATGAAGATTTGTAAAAATAATAATGTAACAAATTATGTTTTCTGACTAATTAAGTATCAACGCTAAATCCTAAAATTGTAAGATAAAAATAAATCATTTTGGAATTTAAACAATTGGATCATGATTATGTCATGATATTTTTTTTCAAGCTCAGCAAAACAAATGTTCATTTTATGTTGGTTATTTGAGGATAATAAATACAATACAATCGAATTACTAGGATTAAATGTGGGTACTTTAAATCAAATATATTTTAAACATTAAGTTTAGATAAATCGTGCTATAACAATATGTAAATCAATAGATGAGTAATCATGTGTAATAAGCAACTATAGATAGCACAGCGAGATAATTTCGATAGTTCTCGTGGGATGGTTCTGACCACAAAATTCAATGCGCTCATAACACAATTAAAGTGATATGACAAAGCTAGCCGTAATTCAGAACATAAATATTTATATTTTAGTTTTAATAATTTCATCGAAAAATGAACTACATCAATAGTCCATATCAAGTAACAAATTTATGGTAATTTTCACAATTAGTAATAATGACTAGGGTAGTAATTTAATTGCTGGGAGAGAAATGGAAAATTAGTTAGGCGGTTGCGCTGTAAATCGCGAAATTTCGCAAAGATGGCGCTGCCGAAGTATTACACTAGATAACAATAAACAACCTTTATAATATAAATACAATTGTAATATAATAACACATATATAATGTATATGACCCATATGGCCCATTTCAATTTCAGACCCAAAGATTGTAACAAATGTGATAAAGATATGTGAAGTCTAACAAATGTGATATTTTTTAATAATATACATTTTTAGCTAGGCGATACTTAGCTTGATTATAAACTCTACTGAATACTATTAAGTATTACATTTAACTTATGAAACAATCGTAAAAATCACATAAAAAGAACAATTCCAATAAAAAACTGTTTTATGGCTTACTGAAGTTTTTGTATGTTCCACTGGAGTGTATGTACTTTATTCGCTAAATTTTAATATTTTATGCCAAACAGCTGTTTCTGCACTCAGCATGTATTGTATTGTTTCAATATATAAATGCAAAATATCGCAGTTATTACTTTTATTATATTCGTATTTTCAATGCATGGAAATAAAAAGAAAAACATTCATAGAAAATATTTGTGAAATATATGGCCGTAAGAAAATTCATAAAATAATACGTTTTGTAATCCATCATATTTTACAACTTAAAAAGTGAATATGCATAATTAGACTTTTATTTGCATTATTTTAAAATATTACCATATATAAATATATCCACAGTATTGAAATAATTAGTAAAGTTATTTTGAACTAGAGAAGATGCACTGCGTAGTTCAAGATTTAAGGTAGGAAATAATTGAATTAATGTATTCAATTTTTCGAAAGTCTTTCAAAATAATTTTTTAAAAGTCACCAGCTGCATGACCGAACATACAACACCGCCCCTCCCGTTAACCGGGCATAATACGACCTAAATAAGTTCAAAAACAGGCTTTAGTCCAAGTCTATCCTTTGATAGGACCAAAACCTGCTTCTTTGATACGCCGTAAATAAGCTCAATTGATACGCCATAAATAAGCTCTTTTCATACCCCACGAATAAGCTCATTTCATACGTCGGAAATAAGGTCCTTTCATACACCGGAAATAAATGTGTGGAGCGCAAGCAAATGCGAAATATTAAACTAGTTTAAAATCAAAACTACGTTTTCAATAAATGAAACAAATTTCAATTTTAAAAATAGAAATTATCTTTAGTCACATAAAATTCAAGAATCAAATGCTATTTCTGAAGATTTTCATGTGGTTTGGCACGTTTCAGAAATAGTTAAGATTTATCCCGCTAAAGTAATTATAAATTATTTAATATTCTGACGGAAATTGCGCCCCAGTCTCATAATTATTAAACCACAAGTTTATATGTCACAAACATGTTAGGCAATCTTTAATGTATTTCGGGCTCAAACTTTGCAGATTAAAACTTTCTAATATAGTGGCTATCATTTTACTCACTAGGTATTAACAGTAAATAATTGGAAATTACTACAATTAACTAGCAGGTTTGATTAAAAAAACTGTAGATTATTTTGCAACACTTGGAGGAATGAACTGACAACGTGGATAATTACACGAATGTCACTCTGCAATCTTCCAACATCTTTCTTCTGAGTTCTGCAGAAATAACTTTAGTTGCTAACGAAATAATGTTGCTAGCAGTAAAGGGTGTAATAGCACCTTGTACATATTCATTCTATTTTTACTACTAGTATCTCTCAATAATAATTTAAATTTATAAATCATACTGTTAAGAATTCGATGAGTTTTTTTAAAAAAATAGAAACATGTTTTGTTAATAACATTATGTTCTTGTTTGATGTAAGGTCTATTAATACAAAAGTTTCTAAGAACAAAAATGTTTTTTTTTTTTTTTGAAAAATATTACAGCGATTTCATTATCATGACATTAACATCACATAATTTTGACGTCAATATATGTTTTAAACAATCATATTGTGTTCGTAATTGTGTTTCAAATATTTGTTGCCGATACTTTCATGTTGGCTGACAACATTCGCGATACTTCTAATTTACTTTTACATTCGATATAAACTTTCGATTATTTTCTTTTGGAAAAACGTTATAGCAATTTCATTATCATGACATTAACATAACATAACTTTTAACGTCAATATATGTTTTACACAATCGTATTTTGTATGTAATGGTGTTTCAAATATTTGTTAAGTTATGTCGATGATACATTCATATTGGCCGACAACATTCTCGATGCATCTAATTTACTTTAACTTTCGATATAAACTTTAGATACTTTTACTTTCGGTTATTTTTTAATTCCGTGGATCTATGCATTCAGTTTACTCTAGAAGAAAAAAATATTAAATTTCCTTTGCTGATGTTTCTGTTTCGAAAAATGGTTATGAACTTTATATTCCTATCTTTCTTAAACATCATTTTTTGCCTCATTCCTTTTTTCTTCACTAACATATTATTCTGATCATCTTAATCAGCAGAAACATTCTGATTTTTATGCTTTCGTTTACCTGGCTTCTGTTACACTTCTCCGGCTCACTTAAGAGATCACATGTCTCGAAACATTAGCTGTTTTCTAGAGATTATAATGTTACTATCATTGATTGCTAAGATGTTGAAGAAATTCAGAAATCCAAAATCGGTTCTAAACTACAACGTCAAGATTTTTGTCAACATAGAGTGATATCAGTTTAATTTTGTACTCAATTTATACGGTCGAGAGTATTTTATTTTGGTGTAATTGTAGGTTTATATTTCAATTTCTTAACAATATTAATATACCTACCTTCACTTAAAGCTACCATTAATATCATGCATCGTTGCAGTATTTAGCACATTCCAAAATAATGTTTTTTCTACTTTTAGTTAGACAATTAACATTTCTGTGTGACTTTGTTCATTCATTCTGTCTGTATGTATGTCTGTTCGCACGACAACTGACGTAAAAATGACTTTATCAGAATGAAATTTTAGTATATTGTTCAAAAGGTCTGTGGGACGTATGGAAAATATAAATGAATAATATCACCCAATTAGTTTTGGATTGAACCCGGGTTGAAAGAATAAAATATATTCAACCCTATGGGACCTAATTATTCAAACATTTTTTAAGCGAATTTAAAATTCACAAATTGCTTCGAAAGTTTTAGGAAATATTCAAATTATCCCATAAAATATATAAAAAAAAGTTCAGCAAAATATATTCAGTAGTTTTTTAAATAAAAATTAAAATAATAGATCGAGTGACCATTATATGAATAGATCACGTGACCCACTTCAAAATAAAATATGGCATACATCTTGTCACAAAATTGTGTTTTTTTAAAGTTCTTTTTAATTCATATATAGCGTTGTATCCGTCCTAAAACCGCTTTATTTTTTCTTAAATTATGTGCATCTGCATACTGAAACAACGTGATTACAATATATTTGAGATTAAATGATCATCAAACTTTGATTATTTCTACAACGAAGCCTAATTTTAACTTATGCATAATGTAAACACTGAGAAAATGTAGAATGAGTTGTATAAGAATTGATGCATTTTTTAACGTAACATTATTTCGCTCTGGAGTCTGCAATATGAGCTGATATGAAGGATACATTCATTGATTTTACTCAGAGAACCAGACGATTTTCCGTTTAAGCATAGAATTAAATTACTTGTACCTCCATGGTTTTAAGTTTTTTAGATAAAAATAAATTATTATAGTATTGTGATGAATGAAAAGAATGAAAAAATGTTTATAAATGACATGCTGCTTTTATAGAGAGAGCCAGGCGATTTATATTTCGATGACGTCATTTGAATAACGTTCATTTGTATTCGACAAATATTTTAAATATAATAAATTATTGTAATACTATGATAATCTTAAAAATATTACCGAGGACTGTATCGCATTTTAGAGATGTTTAAACCAGGCAATTTGTATTTCATTGCCGTCAATTGAATGAAGTTCATTTTTTTCGATGACGTTTTAAGTTTTCAAATATAATAAATTAATGTAGTATAGTGATAATTTTAAAAATATTACTGTTGAATGTATCGCATTTTAGAGATGTTTATATAAAATTGCATTGAAGTTGGAAAAAAGTGTTTCATTATCAATGCTTTATGATCTTTCTTGTTTATTGAGTCTAATTTTATCTTCCAAAGCAGGTTGATACATTGCACGGATTGCCCTCTGTTCTAACTGACAAAGCTTCTTGAAATAAAAACGATAATATTGCCAATTATTTTATCTCGTTAAAATAAAGGATATGTTTTACATTTGCTTTTCAACACGACACTATATCACTCACACTATATATATAGATACAGTTCATCATTATATTTAAATTATTGAAACAGCGAGAGAAAAACATGTTAATGTGAAAAATATATTAAGGACTGTTTGCATACTCTGTTTTTCGTATGGCAAATATAATATAAAGGAACTTAATTTACAATTTCTGTGAAACTTTTGATATTTGTAGTCTTTCAATTTTAAATTCTTTTATAATATTTCAGAAAAAGAAATGATTTATCCCATGCTGAGAAAATAAATAGACCGAATGAAACACGATTTACGTTTTATTTATACATAGACTACGTCTCTGGGCTTCTTATTATGAACATAAATGATATATCTTACATTTATTTCCCTTGAAATGAGTTTTTACTTTCCTTATATACATAGTATAATGTATAAGGAAAGTATTGTGATGGGGTCGAAAATTCGAATTCGAGTTGTCGACGGGAGAGCATGTTTTAAGCATCCGTGGACACCAATAAAAATTTTTTGAAGTGATGTCTGTCTCTCTATGTGTGTGTATGAGAGAGAGAGATAAAGTATGTGTGTGTGTCAGTGATACTGTGGAGATGATATCTCTAGAACGAATAAAGCGATTCGAACGAAATTTGGCACAACATTTGCAATCTATGAACACTGAAACCCTGTTGTTTTTAAATGCAATCGAATGTCCAAACTCCACTAAATTTTCGACTGAAATATTGAAAAAATTATAAAAAATCTAAATCCTAAATAAAATTATGTAAATAGTTATGTCTTACTTAATTTTTTCCTAGAAAACGATTGACATGAACTTTAACATGCTAGCACGCACCGTTTTCGAGATATTGCACATTTTTCAAATAAATTTATCACAAAAACATTTAAAATCTATTAACTGTTGGGAAATATGTTCACTTTGCATATGTACTATCTTTCGATAAATTTGGTGATATAATTCTCGTAGATCTAGCTCGTTCCAATCAAGAGAAAATATATTTTGGGTAATACTTTTGTGGTTGGACGCCATTAGTCATTTATCTGCTATCTGCTATAAGAATAAATAAAATAAAACTATTTCCTATTAAGAAACATGTTCACGTTTCATATGTAATACCGTGCGATAAATTTGGTGACATCATTCTCGATCTAGCTCGTTCCATTCATGAAAAAATATACTTTGCGTAATACTTTTGTATTTGAACGCCAATAGACATTTATCTGCTGTAAGAATAACCTATTTCTCCGATTATAACGCTTGGCGAGATTTTGGCGACGAATTTGGCTAAATGTAGACGACTTGGCAACTATTAAATATCGCCAAATTAACGAAAATGTCGCCAAATCGATAAACATGACGCTAAATCAATGAAAATGAAGACTAATTGACAAAAATCCAATATCTTGGAAAGAATATAAGAGTCTACGAGCATTATAAGAATAACCTATTTTTTCGTCCGTAATGTTTGAATAAAGTTTTGATGACGAATTTTTCAGTAGCTCCAACTTGGTGACTTTTAAATGTTGCCAAATTGGCGAAAATGTCACTCAATTGATAAAATTTCGCCAAATTAATGAAATTGACGCTGAATCAATGAAATAACGACTAATTGATGAAAGTTCAATGTCTTGAAAAACATAAGAATGGACAAAGAATAACCCATTTTTCCATTCGTCCGTCCATAACGCTTGACGAGAAATTTAGCGGTATGTTGCCAACTTGGCGACTTTTGTAAATGTTGTCAAAGTGATACAAGTTTGTATAATAGTAAATGCTTGCACATATGTTAGATTAGCAAGTTAATATCGATGATTAACTATCGAAATGTTTTCTATTACCTGCCGGTAACGAAAGGGTAACCTTGACACATCCCCTCTGCTACCTTCTCAACGTTTCTCTTTTCGCAGGATGATAGAATGACAGTCGAATGCTGTAAATTTAATTTTCGTTCCGATCTGGCTCGTTTTATTATATTGTCAAGGTGGAACTGAATTTATGAGGCATTTTTTGATACACCTTACAATAATAGTATGATAAATTTGAAAAATATTAACAATTTCTGTCATGCAGGAAGTTCAGCTAGCCAAATATCGAATTTCACGGCTCTTCGGAGCTCAGGCTGTCTACTACAAGCAACACAGACGGATAGACATACAAACGTCTAAATTTATTATGTAAGATATATTATATTTTATACGATCCGCCTATCGCGACCAGCCTTCGTCTGGTACAGCTACCAAAAAATGTGCATATATCGATTTTTACCAAAGTTGTGAGCGAGCCCTGGATGCCTAACGGGATGCTTCTCGTTTATAAGCTATCTCACAGCATGATAATGGAGGTGGTTGGGCCCCACAGGTCAGCCAGGTGGCTGTTAGGGTGAGATTCGATAGCTGTACCAGACGATGGTTGTTCGGCGTAGTTAGGCGAAATGTGCGCAGTAAAAAAAAACATCAAAAATCTTTGATGAACATAAGCGCATAATTGGGCAAGAAATAAAATATGAAAAAGAAAAATGCAATTAAACATTTATATCATGTGTGTAAATCTTGTAATTGTGATTACATGTTTTGAAGTGAAAAATCAAAGAAAATGCTACACATTTGTACTCATTTCCACATCCATCTTTTTTGAGGTAGAGTACATAGATGCGTTACCCCTTTTGTTACACACCGCTAAATAAGACGGGTTCCACTATAGGCATATTTCTTCATTCAGCGGTTTTTTTACTCCAAAATCACATAGTTCTTTGCAGCCTAAATTTATAAATTATGTCAAGTATAATATGGGCTTTTTCGACATAATATTTGTGGAAATGGCTGAATTAAAGTTAGAAAGCATGTAAAAATATATGTACAGGAAGAGAAGAGTAACTTCTGTAAAATAATAAATAAATTATGTTAAAAATCATTTATGCTAAGTATCATTTATGTTATCATTTAATACCCTGTTATTAATATTAATATTGAAGAGCTTCTGGATACACAATATTAGCTGTTCTACCATTTTCAGCTATGATATAAAGATTAATCTTACGTCCAACCCGTGAACACGCATCTTAATTAAATCAATTCTGTTTGACTTATGTAATATATAAGAAAATCAAAAACGTTAGTGTAAGTAATCGTTTCTGCAAGACGAATCATTACTGTTAAAGAAACGTCCGAAAAAATAATAAAAAAACTGCTTAAAAACGAAAATACAAACTATAGTTACCAATTGCCAACAGCAAAATCAAACATTTCCTACACTCATATTGTTTCGAGAATTGAGTATTTTATTTTTGACGAAAATATTTAAATATACGAAAATAAATTATATTTAAATATACGAAAATAAATTATATTTAAATATACGAAAATAAATAAATATTATACTTAAATCAATTCTGCTTGCCTTTATCTTAATAAATAAGAATATAAAAAAACGTTACTGTAAAGAATCTCTAATTAACACGGCGAATGAGTAATGCAAAATAATCACATTAAGGGTTTATTTACAATTTCTCTCCGCTCCAGTAGGGAAATTATCTGCGTGGATGAACTTGGAAAAAAAATGAAATCTACTTCAATTGCTTCATAGAGCATCACAAATCAAAAAAGAGCTTTTTTTGAGAATATTACTGAGGTAGTTTCTAATCGATTCAACTTGCGAGAAATTTAGTTATATTTTCGGTCGATAGATGGCGGCAAATGTAAAACGCTTCTGTTTTGATACTCAAGAGTGGATTGTCCCGGAAGCGTTCCTGAGTGGATCACTCCGGAAGCGTTCCCCGTCAAACACTCACTCTGTTTTATTATAAGTAGAAATGAATATTATGTCTCCATACTCAATTTCATTCAAGTATTTCATTTCCATTATGTTCGTATATTCTGTTTCATTCCATTATTTTATTTTCATTATATCCCCATATTATATTTCATTTAAAAGGCAGTAGATAGCATTAAATTCCTGTTTATGAATATATCTATAAAATATTAAAATGATAAATAAAATGCCTTCACTTCAAAGCTCTGGTTACCTCACGTCGTTGGAATGCGTCTCTGAGAGACGGAAGAAAAATGTAATAATCAAATTCGACAGATGGAAGTGATATTTTTCTCTCCTAAAAGAGCATGACGAGTTCGTAAGAAACTCGTTTTTAACTGCCAGTCCCAAACGGGTAACGTTGATACATTCTCTCTGATACCTTCTTCAAATGTATTGTTTCTCACTATGATAGAATGCCACTCGAATGCCTTAAATTTAATTTCTGTTCTGTACTGGGTCTTTTTATTATGCTGTCAAAATGGACATTCTGGATTCATTTGGCACATTTATTTGATTCTCTAATATACCTTATAATAATAGTATGAATAAGATGTATAATATGAAGTACTCCTGTCATACAGGGAGTTCAGTAAGTTGAGTACCAGCCAGTCGATACATAACGAGATAAAGACAAACATAGTATTTCATTATGTAAGATATATTATATTTCATGTATATATCATGTCCCTATATTCTATGTTATTAAATTATTTCATTCCCAATATGTCCCCATATTCCAATTCATTCAAAAGGCAGTAGAGAAAATTGAATTCCTATTTAAGAAAAAATCTTTCAATTACTGAAAATGCTGAATAAAATGCTTCCATTTTATTTAAACGTCTTGTTACCTCACACCGTTGGAATGCGCCTATGAGAGAATGGATTCAAAATGTATAATCAAATTCTACAGATAGAAAGGATGTTTTTCTCTCCTAAATCAGCATGACGAATTCGCTAGAAACTACTTTTTAATGTCACGATCTGGTAACGTTGACCCATTCCCTTTGCTACTTTCTCAAAGTATATCTTTTATCAGAATGATAGAATGCCATTCGAATGCTGTACATTTACTTTTCGTTCTGTGCCGGATTGTTTAATTATGTTGTCAAGATGGAAATACTGGATTTATTTGGCATTTATATGATACTGTAGTAAATCTTATAATAACAGTATAAGGAATTTGTATAATATTAAATACTTAAAATTATCTTAGTTCAGTATGCTAATATCGATGATTAAATAATGAAATATTTTCAATTACCAGTAGCATTTCATTCTGTGTTGGACAGATTTATTATGTTGTCAAGCTGGAAACACTAAATTTATTTGGATTTTATTTTATAATCTAGTTAATCTTTTAATAATAGTATAGGGATTTTGTATAAATTTAAATACGTGTACGTATGTTAGTTCGCCATGTAAATATCGATGATAAACAATTGAAATTCTTTCAATTACCAGTAGCATCTGGTTCTGTGTTGGGTAGATTTATTACGTTGTTAAGATGGAAATACTGGATTCATTTGGCCTTTATTTGATACTCTAGTAAACCTTATAATAACAGTATGGGGGATTTGTAAAATATTAAATGCTTCTGTCGTACAGCGAGTTCAGCTAGCCGATTATCGAATTCGGCGGCTGGCCGAAGATCCGATTTTCCACTACAGACAACACATACAGAGAAACAGACAAACATCTTATTTCATACTGTAAGATATGTTGCATTTCATATAAATATTGTATCCCCATATTATGCCCCCACATTATATTTCATACAATTATTTCATTCCCATTATGTACCCATACTTCATTTCATTCATTTGTTTCATTCCAATTATGCCCTCATATTCGATTTCATGCCAAAGGCAGTAGATAAAATTGAATTCCTATTTATATAAAAATCTTTAAATAACTGAAAATATATTTAAATAAATTCGACAATCTGTTTGTTTGTCTGCTTGTCTACTTGTTTGTTTCATTACCATGAAATAACGACTGAAAAGAATTTAAAAAATTTTGGGGGGAAGCCTTGAAATAACCCTACTTAAAATTTGGTTCATGTTGTCGAGATATTAATTAAAAACGAACAATTAAACCTCCCATAAAGATACCATAATGCAGACGATATTTTTCCTCCAAGTTACTTGAAGAAAATTATATCTCTGAGTTTGGTTGCAGTTTACTGCGGTTATAAGTCACTTTTGAAAATCGCAGGTTTGAAACATGAATTGAAATGGAATCTCTATCACCATGGTTATTTTTCACAGGCTATTACTCATCAATAAAAAGTATAAAAAAATCAAAATGGTTACTTAATTATCAGCATTTTCTGAGGAATATTCTTTCTTGTGATTCTTGAATATTCTATATTGTAATTGTGTTGTTTCAGAATACAGATGCACATAAATTAGGCAAAAATAAAGCGGTTTAAGACGAATACGACTCTAAATATAAATTAAAAATAATTTTAAAAATCATGATCTTGGCACAAGATGGATGCCATATTTTATTTTGAAATGGTTCACGTGATCTCTTCATATAATGCTGACGTAATCTCTTCATATGATAGTCACATGATCTTTTCATATAAAGAGTTTAATTATTATTTTTATTTTTATTTAAAGAAGTACTGAATATATTTTGCTGACATTTTTTATGTATTTTATGGAATGATTTGTATATTTTCTAAAACTTTCGAAACAATTTGGTAATTTTAAATTCGCTTAAAATATGTTTGAAAAATTAGGTCCCATAGGGTTCAATGTATTTCATTTTCTCAACCCTGGTTCAATCCAAAACTAATTGAGTGATGTTATTCATTTATATTATCCCATAGATCCTACAGACCGTCTGAACAACATACTAAAATTTAATGATTTTTAATTTAAGTAATTTTTACGGCAGTTATAGTACTAACGGACAGACAGACAGACAGAATGAACAAAGCCATAAACACTTTTCAACTATATTGTTAAGTGTTAATAAATGGATAAAAAATATATCTTATAAATGAACGGTTTGAGTTTTCTTTTAATTATAATTATTTCGGGCTGCGCACATCATTTTCATTTATTTTGGCAAATAGTTTTCAATCTTATATATTATGTTTAGCCAATAAACTTATTGTGTTTAGCCAATAAATTGATATATTGTGTTTAGCTAATAAATTAATATATTGTGTTTAGCCAATAAACTCATTTAACAAATTGTTGAAATACTATAAGTGTAGAATGGGCAAATCTTCTAATACAATTTTAGTATATTCATTTAGTATATACGAACGGTATCAGGATGTTTCATTCTTTAGATCTGCAAATTCAAATCTGCGAATTTGACGGGATACCATTAACTTGGCAACATTTCTTAAACGTTGCCAAATTGACGGAAATATCGTGAAATTGATAAAAACGACTCTAAATCAATGAAATTACTTTTGTTTTGTTAGAAGAGCATACTGAAATGATGTTTCAGTAGCATTTCTCTGTCAGTACAGCCGTCCTATTTAGTAACACATTTACCGAATTTTTAAAATATCGCCAAATTGATAAAAATGCTTGTAAATCCATAAATATATCTTGAAATTGATAAAATTGCGCTAAATAAATGAAACCCATTGCGTTTTGTTAGGAGATAGTATTGCGATGATGTTTCTTCAATTTGTCACCAAGTGATTTACAATCCAACTTGGTTATAAATTTGGCGACTTTTTAAAATGTCGCTAAATTGACGAAAAATTTGCCAAATTGATAAAAGGATGCTGAATTCATCAAAATGACACCGAATCGATGTAAATTCAATGTTTTGCATAATTAAGTATAATTTACTAGATAATCTCTGTCGTTTTGTAAGAATTAAAAATAGTTTTTCCAAATTTGTTTAGAAACTGGACCAGGATGCTTTATTCTTTAGGAGATATTATTCTTCAGAGCCTGTGAGGATAATTTTGTATATCGAACCAAGATATTCTTATACATTTTTTAGAAGAATTAAATTAATTATTTTAGTAGAGTATTTTGAATAACAAATTCATTTAAAATAGTATAGAAATTTACACACAATTGTGAATGCTAAGTTACTTTATATTATATTTTCCGTACGAATAAGAATACTATAGGAATTGGAATACTATATTAGAATACTATAGGAGTTTACATATAACTGTGAAAGTTAAGTTTCTTTAAATTTTATCATCATCACTGAATAATGGTTGCACCTAATTGGATGAAATTTTCGGGATGGACATGAAATAGTCCCCCACTTAAAATTTAGTCCATGTTTCGAGTTTCTGGGACCAGGGGTTGTCCAGATATTAATCTAAAACGGACTGTTTAAAATTTCAAAGATATAGCATTATATAGACGATATATTTTTCATCAATTTATTTGAAGAAAATGATGTCCTGTCACTTGCAATGGATTTAAATCCAGTGTGATTATGCTGCAGATGATTTTTTTTTAATCTTTTCAGATTTAAATTATAAAGATATGTATATAAAATAAATTTCATTGAAATTAAATTTTTGACTGGATAATATCAGTTACGGTCTTCAGGTTTGAACAGTATTAGTAATGATATTTTCAAATTATTACGCCATTGTTTTATTATGGCAAAAATTGTCGAAACTCATATATTGTGCGTAGTACGAGTAATCTTCTACAAATGCACGAGTATATCTTCTAATCTACGAGAATATAAGTACTACATGTATATTGGCATATATTTCGACATATATGGGAATAAATTACAGCCTTCTGGTATAAAGATTATGGGAATTATTGATATTTTCATTTATTACGTCATCTGTTTTATTTTGGCAAAGATTAGATACTCATATTGTAATATGGGTAATCTTCTACTAACACACGAGCATATCTTCTAATAGTCAACAATATAAGTAGTACGAGAATATCTTTCCATACAATTTTAGCGATTTCAATTTGGCAAATATTGGAATCAATTACTGCCTTCAGGTTTAAAGATTACGAGTTTATTGATATTTTCAATTTATACGTGTAATCTTCTAATTCATGGTATATTTTCTAATATTTGCGAATATAAGTAGTACGGGTCCTGTACAATTTTAACGCTTTTGATTTGCATATATTGATTCAATTACATATTTTTTGTAAATCTGTTTGAAAACGACGCCAGGATGTGTTATTCTTCAGAACTGTCCATGAAGATAATTTCGTACAGCGAGAGCAGAGACTCTTAAACTTCTTTTTAGGAGCATTAAATTAAATATTTTAAAAGAATAATTTGATTAACAATGTTATTTAGTATAGTATAGGAATTTGCACATGATTGTAAATTTTAAGTTTCTTTATATACTCCGTACGAAGAACGGGTATTCTGCTAGTACTGAATAAAATGCTTCCATTTTTAGCACTTTTCAACATAGTTGAAAGGTGTTTAGGACTTTGGTTATCCTGTATGTCTGTCTGTCTGTTCGTTCGCCCGATCACTGCCTTAAAAATGACTTTATCAGTATGTTGTTGAAGCGATCTGTGGGACATATGGGAATGTAAATGCATAATATCACTCAATTAATTTTGGTTTGAACCCGGATTGAAAGAATGGAATATATTGAACACAATGGGACCAAATTATTTAAACATTTTTAAGCGAATTTAAAATTCACAAATTGCTTCGAAAATTTTAGGAAATATTCAAATAATCCCATAAAGCATATATATATATATAATTTCAGCGAAATATGCTTGGTATTTTTAAAAATAAAAATTAGAATAATAATTGTACCCATATTATATGAAGAGATCACGTGACCCACTTCAAAATAAAATATGGCATTTATCTTTTGCCAAAATTGTGATTTGTAATGTTCTTTTTAATTTATATCTAGTGTTGTATCCGTCTTAAAACCGCTTTATTTTTGTATTTTTATTTCTGTGCGTCTATATACTGCACCAACGTAATTACAATGTTTTTGAATTTAAATGATCATCAAACTTTGATTATTTCTACAATGAAGCCTAATATTAACATATGCAGAATGTAAACACATCAAGTTGTAAGATGAGTTGTATAAGGATTACTGAATTTCTTTAACGCAAAATTATTCAGCTTTATAGTATGAAATATAGCTGATATAAATTAAACATTTATTGATTTTACATAGAGAATTAGGCGAATCTATAGTATTGCATTTTCGATGAAGTTTTAAGCATGGAGTGGTTACCTCCATGGTTTTAAGTTTTTAAGTAAAATAAATTATTGTAGTATTGTGATAATTTTGAAAATATCGCCTCTGAACGAAATGAATCGAATAAAATTTCTGAATGATTTTATATAGTGAGCCAGGCGATTTATATTTCCATGATCTTATTTGAATAAAGTTCATTTGTTTCGATGAAGTTTACAAATATAATAAATTATTGTAGTATTGTGATAACTTTAAAAATATCGCATTTTAATGTATGGCAATTGAAATATCGCAAATTGAATGTATCGCATTTTAGAGAGATTTAATTAAAATTGCATTGCAGTTGGAAAGTGTTTCATAATCAATTCTTTATGCTTGATTGATCTTTCTTGTTTTTACAAACTCCTGGTTACCTCACGTCTTTGGAATGCGTGTACGAGAGGAGGAAATAGAAATGTATAATTAAATTCGACCGATGGAAGTGATATTTTTCTCTTGTAAAAGGATATGATGGGTTCGCAAGAAACTCGTTTTTAAATACCGGTCACAAACGGGTAACGTTAACACATCCCCTCTGCTACCAACTCAAAGTGTCTCTTTTTCTCTTTTCAAAGTTATTTTCTCATTATAGTGGATGATAGAATGTCAATCTAATGCTGTAAATTTAAATGTCGTTCTGTGCTGGATAGTTTTACTGCCATTTTATTAACACTTTGCAACAAAGTTGAAAAGTATTTATGACTTTGTTCATTCTGTCTGTCTGTCTGTCTGTCCGTTAGCACGATAACTGCCTAAAGATGACTTAATCAAAATGAAATTTTAGTATGTTGTTCAGACGGTCTGTAGGACCTATGGGGATATAAATGAATAATATCACCCAATTAGTTTTGGATTGAATCTGGGTTGAAAAACCGAAATACATTGAGCCCTTTGAGACCTTAATTTTCAAACATTTTTTAAGCGGATTTAAAATTCAAAAATTGCTTCCAAAATTTTAGGTAATATTCAAATTGTTCCATAAAATATATAAAAAAAAATTCAGTGAAATATATTCAGTAGTTTTTTAAATAAAAATTAAAATAATAATTACACCTCTTATATGACGCGATCACGTGACCATGATATGTAAAGATCACGTGATCCACTTCAAAATGATGTATGGCATCCATCTTGTCTCAAAATCGTGATTTTTAAAGTTCTTTTCAATTCATATTGAGTGTTGTATCCGTCCTAAAACCGCTTTATTTTTGCTTAAATCCTGTGCATGTATATATTGAAACAACACAATTTCAATATAGTTGAGTTTAAAAGATCATCCAACTTTGATTATTTCTACTTTGAAGCCTATGTTTCACTTATGGAAAATGTAAATATCAAAAGATGTAGAATGAGTTGTATCAGAATTGCTTCATTTCTTTAATGCAACATTATTTAACTCACGGAGTCTGCAATATATCTGATATGAATGAAACATTCATTGAATTTACGCATAGAAGCAAACGATTTTTCGAGAAGTTTTAAGCATAGAGTTAAACTACTTGTACATCCATGGTGTTAAATTGTTTAATAAAATAAATTATTAATGTATTGTGATGAATGAAATGAATGGAAATTTTTTTATGAATGAAATGCTGTTTTTATAGAGTCAGCCAGGCGTGTTATATTTCGATGACGTCATTTGAATAAATTTCAATTGTTTTCGATGAAGTTTTCAAATATAATAAAATTTTGTAGTATTGTGATAATTTTAAAAATATTATCGAGGAATATATCGCATGTTAGAGATGTTTCAACCAGGCAATTTATATTTCAATGCAGTCATTTGAATGAAGTTCATTTTTTTCGATGAAGTTTTTTGTTTTCAAGTATAATAAATTAATATGGCATTGTGGCAATTTTTAAAATATTACCGAGGAATGTATCGCATTTAGTGATGTTTAAATAAATTGCATTGAAGTTGGAAAGTGTTTCATAATCAATGTTTTATGCATGATTGATATTTCTTGTTATTATCTTTCTATAGAAACTGCTGGATATATCTCTGTAGAAATTTCCAGTATTACCTAATATCTCCTAGACTAATCGTTTTTTCGTGAAGTTTCTGTAACATTCCGGATGTCCTCCAAATGTCGCCAAATTGATGATAAATCACCGAATCTGACAATACTTCTTCAAACTTCACATTTTTAGCAATCATAGACTGACGTCAGGGAAAGAATGCTCGTACCGTTGTCTTCTGGAATGAAACACTCTGCGGAGCCGTTTAGTCTGCGATAAAGACGAAAAACAAGACGGGGGGGGGGACTCCAGTGAGAGAAGATTACACTTTCGTAAAAATACTCTAGTAAACCTTATGATAATAGTATTGCGAATTTGCATGATATTAAATACTTCTGCTGTACAGGGAGTTCAGTTAGCCGAATACCAAATCTGAGCTGTCCGAAACTCAGATTGTCTACTACAGACGACACATACAAAAAGACAGATAATCGTCTTATTTCATTATGTAAGATATATACTATTTTATATAAATATTATTTCTACATATTATGTCCCCATATTCTATTTCATCCAATTATTTCCATTCCATTATGTCCCCATATTTTATTTCATTTGAAAGGCAGTAGATAACATTAAATTCCTGTTTATGAATATATCTCTAAAATATTAAAATGCTAAATAAAATGCTTTCACTTTTTCAAACCTCTGGTTACCTCACGTCGTTGGAATGCGTCTCTGAGAGACGGAAAGAAAAATGTAATAATCAAATTCGACAGATGGAAGTGATATTTTTCTCTCCTAAAAGAGCATGACGAATTCGAAAGAAACTCGTTTTGAGCTGCCGGTCACGAACGGGTAACGTTGACTCATCCCTGCTGCTACCTTCTCAAAGTGTCTCTTTCTCAGGATGATAGAATGCTACTTGAATGGTGTAAATTTAATTTTTGTTCTGAGCCGGATCGTTTTATTATGTTGTGAAGATAAAAATGCTGAATTTATTTGGTATTTATCTGATACTATAGTAAACCTCAAAATAATTGTATGGGAATTTGTATAATATTAAATAGTGACATTTATGCTAGTTTAGCATGTTATCAATGATTAATTATAGAAATATTTTCAATTCCCAGTAGCGTAAATAGTAATAAGCGATGTGTAACGACCCAAAAGGAATTGGGGTCCAGAACGAGCTCGGATATTTTCGGCGCTCAGAACAAAACAATTTTTACTTTCTCATAAGTAGTATTGAGAAAATATTGTTTTCATGAGAATTTCCGATTTCGAGATTTTGATGCCGATATATGTTTTAAGGCCTTCTGAACACGTTTCGATTATCTTCGGAGTGTCTGTCTATCTGCCTGTCTGATGTCGATGGCCGATTTCTTGTTATGTTTTGTACACGACAACAGCTACAAATATTAATGAATTTTTACGAAACATGCTATGTCCTGCGTTAATATAAAAAAAATCTAGAACTAGATAGAATCTTTTTTCATTCGAGAGAAAACTTCGAAGTGTATTCGAAGTTTTACTTTTTAAACATGGCAGAATAGAACAAAATTTGACCAAATCATGCATATGAGGGGAGACAAAATAGTTTCAATTATTTCCGTGAAAGTTAAAAGCCATACAAGTTCCTTTTAGTTGTAACGTCATTAGCTCCTCTTGGAGGGAAAGTTTCCCCCGTGCCGTTGGGTAAATTGTCAAGTATGGTATCAATTGAACGATTTTTTCAATCCCTTTAAAGTGAATCGTAACACGCTGCAGTTGCAATCGTGTGGACCCACAATACCGATTTTACAAATTTTTTCCAGTAAAATTAAAAATAAAAATAATTTTATCATGAGAAGGTCGAGTTGAGCCACACTACACTTATTTTTTTGTGACATTTTGTTAAACAATAAGTAGTATACCGGATCTTCGTACGGGATATAATATACCATAAACGAACCTAAAGTTCACAATGCGTGAGTTTTCGATATTTGGAATTTCCCTACATGAAATTTCATAATATTTCTAACAAAACTGAAATGAATTTTCCCGTCTTGAAATAATAAGCAAACATATAGGAGTACAACTTACATATTTTATTTCCTCATACTCTATAATCAAGTACGGATAAATGATTGTTTTCACGAAAATTTTTGAATTGGAGATTTTGATGCCAATATGTAAATTAAGAACGCCTGGACACGTTTTGATTATTTTAGGAGTGATGTGTGTATGTCTGGCTGTCTGTCTATCTGCCTGTGTGTCTGTGGTTGATTTATACAATAGTGGCCGCAGATATAAACGAATTTTCTCGAAACTTTATATCATGCTTTGTTATAAAAAAATCTAGAACCAGATAATTGTATTTTCAATTGGAGTGAAAAATTCGAAATTTATAGGAAATTTTATTTTTTTTTAAATGGCAGCAGAGGACAAATTTTGCCCAATTCATGCATATGAAGGGATATTTATGGCTCAGTGATCAAGAGATTTAATAGATTTATTCGTTTCTGTGAAAAATAACCGAAACAGAATTTATTGTTTGTAACGTTATTAATCCTGCTCAGGGGCTTGTTACACTCCCGGGGGTACATTATTAAGTATCAATCTAAAAATGTCAAGCCCTTTGAAGTGAAGGGTAACATGATATATTTGCAATCATTTGGATCCAAAGTACCGATAATTCCAATTTTTTTATGAAAAAGTTGAAAAACTTTAATAAAAATAGATCCTGGTATAATAAATTCGAGTTGCGTCACACTTCAATTAATTTTTTAGAAATAATATAAGATATACCCGACGTTGCTCACGATTGAATATTTGTGGAAATTCCTTAATTATTCCAAATGATATCGATATTCAAATCATTAAACTATTTATTTTAGATCTTCCGAATAGAAGTATAACAATGTATGTACTCGCTATACAAAATTATATTCTTAGAAAGATCTGAGGAAGAAAGTATCCTGATCCCGTTTGTAAATACTTTTACAAAAAGTATGAAATTTGATCAATATAGGCTAAAATGAAACGCTAAAATTTTATTAAAATATAATACTCCAACCAATTAGATAAATACTCATATTAAAATTGTTTTAATTAAAAAATATTTAAATGTTCTCAATATTATTTCAAAACTGTTGATTATGATTTTGTCGATAAGAAACTGAACATTTAGCAGATTAAAGATTACATCACGAAGTACGTACAAAAAAATCTTGCTTATAATTATGCATAAAATAATTTCGAGGAACACATCATATTATTTCAAGTGGTGTGTACACTTCATTTTCCTTGGAACTATTAAGCATAAGACACATCATATTGTTTCAAGTGATGCGTATACTTAATTTTCTATGAAACTATTAAGCATAAGACATTTTTAAGGAACACATCATATTGTTTCAAGTGGCGTGTGCACTTCATCTTCTATTGAAATATTAAGCCTAAAATATCTTTGAGGAACACATCATATTGTTTCAAATGGTGTGCACATTTCATTTTTTATGGAACTATTAAGCATAATACAGTTTTGAGGAACACATTATATTGTTTGATGTGGTGTGTACACTTCATTTTTTGTATAACTATTAAGCGATTTTATAATATTTTGCATGATTATTTCGTACAGTCATGGGAAACAACTGGAAGTTATATCTGAAAAACCAGAAATAAAAATCAATAGTTTGAGACCAGGATACAATTAGGCAGGTTTATATGTTAAAGATTTATGATTTCTAATAAGAATACAAAGAGCTCAGACTGATAGACTCCAATGGACTGCAGCCCTGACCCGAGCGATTATGAAAGCCATAAAAAGGGGGCTAAAGGTGAAATCATGGGATTGGTTCAGAATTCAACCAATGAGGAATTTTTATTGTTGTATCGCTCTCTGAAATCAACCAATGATCATCGAAGAGGCGTATCTAAACTGCACGCAAAAAGTGGTGGCAACAGGCAGAAATATGATGTGAATATAGTTTAGAAATGATATAGATACGAGACGAGATGCATTAAGTTTCACACAGCCTCCGACGATAGGCATTAAGTAGTGACTCACAGCCTCAGACGGGATTCGAATATGGAATGAAGTTCCACACGGAGGCATAGAGAAGGAGCCTCAGACAAGATGAGAATAAGGCAGTACTAAGTTCACACAGAGGCATAGAAATGGTGAAACAGACAAGTTTCAATTATCAAAACAATGCAGGCTAAGAGTGTGCGTTAGCAGTTAGTATATCAATATATAAGGTGGTGCAACAACCGATGCAACAACCGTACAAAAGTCTAAATACATCAAGACGGTATGTGTAAATCAGATTACAGAAGGTCATTATCCTATCTGAATAATAGTACCTGGTCTCAAATACCCAATCTCCTCCTTAAATATAAGATTAGTTATTATAATTAAATTATGATAATGTTCTTAATAAATAATGTCATTTAAAAGTTAAAATGGGTGAAATTAATTGTGTAGTATTATGTTATAGTATTTTATTCCAGGAACTCGCACTAAATATTTAATGTGAGTTATTAGCGGCAAAGTATCAGCGCAATGTGCTTAACTAACTTCAATAATGTTTTTTATGTGTGCCACAAATAGTATTAGCCGTTCTCCTCCAAAATGCAATGCTAAATCCATATCAATCGGCATCTAAACTATATCTATAAACAATGGAAAATAGATGTAGCAAAAAAATGTGAATGTTTTAATCGAAAGTTATACATTTAGAACCGAAATTGAAAATCTGTAGTGAGCTCTCCTATATTCCCTACTAGAATTTGATGCTTAATCCATACCAGTCCTCATCTGAGCTCTATCTACAGCCGGTTCTCAGAAATAGATGCTTTATAAACATTTTTTGAATCAGAAGTAGAAAGTAGACTTAGGTGGATATTCTTATCAAATTACCCTAGTGTCTTCAAAATTCGATGCTGAATGTATATATGTTATTATTGAAACTTTGTACATAATCTTTAAAAAATGATGTTTTAAGGAAAATGAGAATATTTCTATCGGAAATAAAAGAAATTGGTTAAGAAATTTCTAGCAAACTCCCTGCTTCCTTTGAACTGCAATTCTGAATCCATATCAGTCATCATCTAAGCTTTGTCTATAGTAGATCTTGATAAATTGATATTTCAAGAAGTTTTCAGTAACAAAATGGTGGCAAATTGGATTGCCACCAAAAAGTATATTTTCTACTTAAAAATTATCTTATACATACTTCTGACAATAAACATTCTTCTGAAATAACATTCTCTGTAAACTCTACTTCTGACATTTATTTTACACTAAACTTTTATTAAACACAAGGAGAGTTTTATAAAACATAATTTAAACTTTGAATTTCATTGGTACATGATATATAAATATAGTTTCGATTGTATATATGAAACTGTTCATATATACTTAACATGCAAAAAAAGGACCAGTCTTTTTCAGAAATTCAACATTCCCTGTTTCCATATTTTCAGCTAAGAAAATCAATTAAAATCACTTATAATGATATTTAATGCTTATCACGGGTATAGCTGTCGGTATTCGGCAGCAGTCTGTCATAGATAACAGTCGTTGCACAACTATGCAGGCGCTATCTCTAATTAGAGTGGAAGGCCAGAGATTATAATCAAAGGGAAGACAGTCTTCATGACCGGATGAGATCATCGAGGACAAAGGGACAGTGTTGATGTCAGACACAAACCCGTCGTTTCCATTGAAATTGAATGTTTGATAAGACGCAGTTTAATTCTTCACAAATCTGTATCTAAGATGAGATATTTTAGTTCATATTCATTAATAATCCTGTTAATAATTTCACTTCTGAGTATTATATGTTATGTTTATAGCTAAGTGTCGAAATTAGTTAACTTTTATTAGTTGATCCTTAATATTAAAATTAAAAACATAGCTTATGAAAATTATTAACCCACTCATTTCTGTTTTTATAAAAATCCTGAAATTAGGTTATTTTAGACATTGCACGTTTCTTAATGCTATTCTAAAGTAAATTTTCAATTGTACGATACTTTTGTTTCAATCCATAGTTTACCATGATACTAAAAATAGAACATCACAACATACCCATTAATGATTAAGTTCTTACTACACATTAACTTTATATTTAGCTTTCAATATTTAATATTTTCTTTTCAAATTGTTCAAATGTTGCTATTTGCTTCTTAGACGATTAAATGAACAATATTTAAGTTCTTTTTACGGTTCTTTTTAAGTTCTTTTTACAAAAATACATGAATTTATATGTAGAATTCTCTATTATTAGGTAAATAAATATAGGCGAAAATATATTTTGATGCCATTTTTTAAAGGTCTCACTGTGCCATCCGGGGATTGCATCAGGAATTTTCCAATTATCCAGCCGATGCTCAAAACATTAAGCTACTATGGCAAGATTCCAACTTCTCCTCGTTAAAATGGATCTTATAATCACCTCCTTCTGAATATAGATCACCGTGTAACAGCTGAACTGAACGATCATTTGTCATATTATCTTTCATTTTCCATTCAGGCTAGAATCCTGAGTGGTTATGATATGTTGAAACTGGCATTATGAATTACAGAGTTCATTCAAAATTCGTAAGTTGGCCTTTTTCATCATCATATAACATACAGGGTTAATTTAATCAGATGCCATTATAATGGTCTCACTGGCCCAACCGAAGACATAACCGTGGTTTTACCAACTGGTCAGCCGATGTTCGAACAATTAGGCTACTGAAAAAGATCAGTGACGGGGCTACAGACAGACCTGCGGTTCCCGGGTCAGCTCATAAGAGGGTTTGGATGGATTTGGAGGAGTAATTATGAAAGAGTTGTTAAAAAACAAGAAAAATATGAAAGTTACAATTTTATTTTACAACAATAAGGACGGGATACATATTTTCTAAAATATCGTTAAAGACGGCTTATGCAGATCTACGTTTTTCAACCCGTACTTTATTTATGAAATCCTGAACGTTCTATCTGTGACCTGAGCAGCTCAAAAGTGAAATGGTGCCTTTTGGGAAGATCGCAAAAACTTTTAACATTCAAATACGTATTTAACATTTTCATTTAAAAATAATATGTATGTATAAAATAAAAAATGAAACCTTCTGCATTAATAAGTTGCTGAAAATTGAAGTGGTTTAATATAATGAATATTAAGTAGAAGGGAATGGTAAAAGGGGTGCAATGTTTAAGGAAACGGGATCGGCGCGGCGCAACTAAAATAATCTGATGTCGGCAGCACATGACTTTCCTTATATAATGCAATAAATTTACTACTTTACGGTAAAAAAAAAACAGATTATTTTTATGGTAGATATTTATATTATTTACAAGATATTGAAATTTCGTAAATGAGTCGTCATTTTCATTGATTTAGAGTCATTTTTACCCATTTGGCGAGTTTATCGTTAACTTAGAAACATTTTAAAAAATCGCCCAGTTGGCGACATTCCACCAAATTCGTCGCCAAAATCTTGCCAAGCGTTATGGACGGAGAAATAAGTTATTCTTACATCAGGTAAATGGCTATTGGCGTTAAAATACAAAAGTATTACTCAAAGTATATTTTTTGATGAATGGAACGAACGAGATCTACGAGAATGATGCCACCAAATTTATCGCATTGTATTACATATGAATAGCGAACATGTTTCTCAATAGGAAATACTTTTTTTTATTTTACATGACTTTTAGATAAATTTTTTGAAAAAAGCGCAATATCTCGAGAACGGTTCATGTTAGCGTTCTAAAATTTTCTGTCAATCGTTTTCTAATGAAAAATTACATAAGATATGTCTATTTGCGTTATTTTATTAGAAGTTTAGAATTTTTCACGATTTTTTCAAAATTTCACTCAAAAATTTAGAGGGTTCTGAACATTCGATTGCGTATAAAAACAATAGGCTTCCAGCGTTTACGAATTGCAATTTTTGTACCAAATTTTGTTCGAATCGGTACATTTGATCGTCAGTTATCGTCTCCACAGACTCACTGACACACACTCACACACAGAGACATCACTTCAAAAATGTTCGATTCGTGATCAGGGATGCTCTCCCGTCGAAAAGTCGAATTCGAATTTTCGACTCCGTTACAATACTTTCCTTATACATTGTTGTATATAAAGAAAGTAACAAACGCTGCCACTAATTGAAGCACTTGTTAAATTGTTGGTACCTCTAGATTTTATGTTCCTTCCTGCATTTTAATTTTCTCAATGACTGTATATCTATCTATATTTTTGTGGGCATAATATCCTTAAACATTTAGAAAAAATCTGATGTGGGCAACACATGACTTTCCTTATATAATGCAATGAATTTACTACTTTTACAGTAAAAACAATAGGTTTTCTTATAGTAGATACCTATATTCTTTCCAAGATATTGCATTTTCGACAATTAGTCGTCATTTTCATTGATTTAGCGTCATTTTAATCCATTTGGCGAGATTTTCGTTAATTTGACATTTCAAAAAGTCGCCAAGTTGGCGACATTCCGCCAATTCGTCGCCAAAATCTCGCCAAGCTTTACTGACGGAGAAATAAGTTATTCTTATAGCAGATAAATGACTATTGGTGTTCAAATACAAAAGTATTACTCAAAGTATCTTTTCTCATGAATGGAACGAGCTAGATCCACGAGAATGATGTCACTAAATTTATCGCATGGTATTACATATGAAAGTGAACATGTTTCTCAATAGGAAATATTTTTTTTTATTTAATATGACTTTTTGATAATTTTTTTGAAAAATGTGCAATATCTCGAGAACGGTTCATCTTAGAGTTCTAAAATTTATGTCAATCGTTCTCTAATGAAAAATTACGTAAGAAATGTCTATTTGCGTAACTTTATTACGGTTTCGATTTTTTGACGATTTTTTCTTAAATTTCACTCGAAAATTTAGGGGGATTCTGAACATTCGATTACGTTTAAAAATAATAGGCTTCCAGTGTTTACAGATTGTGATGTTTGTACCAAATTTCGTTCGAATCGGTGCATTCGTTCGTCAGTTATCGCCTCCACAGACTCACTGATACACACACACACACACACACACACACACACAGACATCACTTAAAAATGTTTGATTCGTGATCAGGGATGCTTGAAACGTGCTCTCCCGTCGAATTCGGATTTTCGACCCCGTCACAATACTTTCCTTATACATTATGTATATAAGGAAAGTAAAAACGTTAATATTTGGTGCAAAAAACTGAATTGGAACAGATGAGTGCATTAACAGGTAAGTGTAAAAGGTTTCAAGATCGAAAAAATAAGAAAACACTATCTATATTTTTTCTAATTTTTAAATACAAAATTCAATTATAAAATAATTCAGTAACATCGTTACTGATATATAACTTTTTGGGATTATTTATTTAAACACGCATGGTATTACATATTGGATTATTATATTGGAACATCTCCTCTTATCTTGGAGTATTGTTTGCGTCATGAATCGCATGTGCAATGAGGTCATAATTTAATTTTTTGGGCAGAAAATTACTGTCGCCCCACCATAAAAACTGGCGTCTCATGTGTGGGGATCGGCGCCTGCCTGTTGCTTTATGCATCTGTAGAAAAATATATGCTTTCTATTCGTAATGCCTTTTATTTGTAATAGGTTATATGCGCTCTGTATCACAAATATGTTAACCGTTTATTAATTAGTTCGAATTCCAATTTATTCCTAAAATTTAAAATCAAAAATCCTATTAAAATTTTGATTTAACATTTCACCTATTTGCCGACATTTTCAGGTATTTGGGGACATTTTCGTTAATTTGGCGATATTTTAAAGAGTCACCAACTTTTTACTACTATCTACGTCAAGCGTCCTAGATAAACAATAAATGCAGATAGACCTGAGCCATTATAGTATTAATAATTTACTTATACTAATACTAAAAACCAGATTATTTATTAAAAGGACAAAACGGCAAAGCTATATTTTAGGTAAAGAACTTAGCAGTAAAAAATCTATGCATATTTAAAAATAAATCCTTATTATTTAAATAGGTGTATATTAAATCCGTAAAACTTGAATCATTACTAAAACGTATATCATATTTAGCTATTAGTCAAAATTTTGCTATGTTTAATATTTTGAACTAAATCAGGAAATTAAAAAAAAAATATTAATTCTAAAATCTTAATATATCTTATTGTGTCTTTAATTAAAACATTTGATATGAATTAGTCTGATAGGAAATTAGTCTTAGGAAGGAAAATGTTATTTTATTTTAAAGCTTATTTTTAAGTGAGCAAAATGAAAATATTTCATTAGATTTTATAGAATAAAATATAAATGTAGACATAAATTGCAATAAAAACGTTTCTCAATAAAAACTGTTTTAGAACCACTATAAAATTTTATACTCAACATAGTATATAAGATTTATGATTCATCCAGATACACCGAATTTTAATGTTATAAAAGAAACACTGGTTTTTACTATTTATATTTTAATATTACTGCCGAATCTAACCGTAAATATATATATATATATATATATATATATATATATATATATATATATATATATATATATATATATATATATATATATATATATATACAACTACAATACATTTTATTTTATTTTCAAGAACGTAAAATTGCTCTGAAATATATATTTTTGTTAAAGAAAGATTCCTTTTTAATATTTCAAGTTTTGTCGGAGCATACAATAACATTATTGAATTAGTGTACATTTACTACAATTTATATTTACTATATAAGTTATAGCAATCCATTATTGAATAAAGTGCATTTACTACAATTTATATTTACCACAAAAATAAAAGCAATCCGATTTCCTATTAAATAGCATTCGGTAACGAAAATGGTTAATTTTATTATACCATACAAAAGTAAAAAAAGGTCTATGGTTAATATAATATTATTCAATGTATTTATCATACATAGTATCCGCTTAATAGCTCTTTTATGAAACTATTAATCATCATCGAAAGTTTTAATACACAGCTGTTCAAAACCTATGGACGTAATCTGTTTAATATGTTTCTAAATATTACAATCGAAAAAAATTCAGAATCCGCTTTGCAGCAATTTGCATAAATCAGGATATTTAGTAGAAAATGTAGTAACCTTTAACAGCTTCGCCGTTGACACCTTTCATTTTATTATTTTATTTTGATATGGACATATGTGGAAATGGTATGGGGAAGCTTTATTTCCAATGAACGTACAAAGCTACAAGTTCTGGAAAAAATGGATTATGACTGGTAAACGATATTGCTATAAAGTTCTCTTAACGTCATGTTCGTTTGCTTAGTGGTGCTGTAGGAGAAAATGTTATGTATGACAGAGCAATACTGCATTGTACTCGAACTGACATTCAGAAACTGATGATATTTATAGAATTGAGGGTTTCATATACTCCACGGATCTCAACAGCAGTTTAGGATGCGACTGTGAAAAATTTTGTCTCATAATTGTAACAGTAAACATTGTACATAAATTCTCCAAAATCTTACAAAAAACGTACTGCAATTTATGTGGTACGAAATTTATAACAATTTTCCCGTAATACAATTTACTAAAATGTTGACAATAAATGTATTTCCACAGTTGGCTGCAGTTATGAAAATATTTTTATTTACAAATACAATTAATTTCATCTTTAGATTTTGAACATCAATATACTAAAGCCATCAGATTATTAAGATGGTCAAAATTCTATATTAAAATACAATACTTTACTATCAATTAAAGCACTATTTCAAAGTTGATACTCATACTGATAGCAGCATTCAAATCTGCATCATCACTTTATGTAACCTGAATATAATTAATTTGTTCATTCAAGGCTTTATTGTTTCAGCCAGAGTTCGGACCGCGTACTTTCAAACTGTTTAGCATCGAAGTGGATCCTATGATTTATTTTTATAGCAATAACCACAATTCTATTGATTTTCTATTATACATCTAATATATAATAAAATTCCAGTTTTCAGCCTTCTTCAACCAATAACAATGAAGCAAACCCTAGAGCCTGCGCTAAAGTGCATACAAAGAATGACGAAGTTGCATATTGAATTCGTTTTAAGTACCTGACACCAATAGGATTATATATATATATATATACATACAAAATACAATTAAATAAAAGAAATTCAATCATAAAGAGGAAATTAGAATAAGTAATGCAGGTCATAAAGACAAAGACAATCAACAGATTTCTAAGGAGAGGAATGAAAATAGGAAAACAAGAAAATCAAGCAAAAAAGCTTGCACGTGGAAGAGCTCTAGGCTTAAGTATAGTTCATTTCGAAAAAATTGTTTTTCAAGTCCATATATACCTTCGAAATTAACACAAAAATTCCTATTTCTGAAACACAAGACAGATTTTATCTATAAACGTGTGTTATATGGGCAAATATATATATATATATATATATATATATATATATATATATATATATATATATATATATATATATATATATATATATATATATATATATATATATATATATATATATATTTATATATATTTATATATATATATATATATATATATATATATATATATATATATATATATATATATATATATATATATATATATATATATATATATATATATATATATATATTATATATATATATATATATATATATATATATATATATATATATATATATATATATATATATCTGTGTGTGTGTGCCTTTATTTATTTATTTATTTATTTATTTATTTATTGCACAAAATATAACATTATAATGCAAACATTTTATCCACTGTTTCATCCTTAAAAATAATAAAATATTTCTAAATGTAAATGCACTTTTGCAAATGAAGATCAAATCAAACATGCATTGCTCGGCTCGATACTCATGGGATATAAACGATTACATTACCCTAGCGTTAATCTGACGAGAGCAGTTTCATGTTCATTTACTTAATACAAGATTTAATGATATATTTAAGTAACTTTTAGTCGTAATGGCTAATTTTCACTCGCAAATATCTATTTGCTTAGTAAACTTAAACATGGATTCACTATTTTCAATAAAATTTACGTAAATAACTGTTCTTTCCGTAACGATTTACCGATATACCTACGGCAATATAATACTTTAATATAAAAATAACTGATAAATTTAAATCCCAGAAAAAGATGAGAATTGAAGAAAAAAAATGCTTTCGGAATTAATGACAGCAGTAACTTTTCAGTATCTATATATTTCTCAGGAAATCGCTCGACCGCCACGTTGTGGGTTCGAGCCCCACGTAAGGCATGGATGTTTGGTTTGTGGGCGCAATGTGATCCGCCCCCTTCTGGTGCGCCTTGTTCAACGTCAATGGACGGCTAAATGGTTCACTCTCTGGCCGCTGTAATAAAGGCGAATGACGAAGGTCAAAGTGCCTGGCCATTTGCAAAAAGGAAAAAATAAATTCTCAGGATATGATGTCGATATAGTTCAGATGATGATTGATTCAGCATCAAATTTCAAAGGATGTTATTGCGTTCACTAAGGTTTTCCAATCCTAGTTCTGTACCCATTTGCGATACGGGAATTTTCATCTTATTTGAAACATTTGTGTCTTAAGATTGTCCGTAGATAGAGCTTAGATGATGACTGATATGCATTTAGAATCGAAATTCTGTTGGAGGTAGATTTGTGTACAAAAATTCGCACTTGTGATTCTCAATATTGGATCTGTGTAGATCTTTTATGATGACTAATATAGATTCGGCATCAAATTCTAGAAGGAGAAGATGGTGAATCACTAAGAATTCCCAATTCTATTTCTGGAGAATATAATTTCCAATTCAAAAGATTACACTTTCTTTGCAACGTCTATTCTTCAAGATAAGCTACATATAGAACTCCGATAATGACTGATATGGATTTAGCATCAATTTCCAGAGGAAGTAGAGTGATTTAGTAAGGATTTCCACTTTCAGATATTTTCCACTTCATATTCAAAAGTATTCCTTGATATTTCTCAGAATTTACTATAGAGGAAGTTTAGATGATGACAGATATGGATTGATCATCAAATCTCAGAGAAAGTGGGAGATCCACTGGGAATTTCATCTTATAGTTCTAGAGATTTCTCTTCTGGTTTTCTGAAAATTCGTATGACTGCACAAAATCAGTGAGTAGAAGCGAAAAAAAAATGCTTAAGAGTTCCTTCTAAAACGAAGTTTGCGCAACATTTGCCACCATATGATGTTTTTTAAAATATTTTTTTGCTTTACTTTAATTATGTTTTCTCAAAAGGAAGAACACGGATGTTTTTATAAACAGTAGTCACGAATTCTTACTATAGGAGACGTCTTCAATAGGTTAGAGGCCTGCGTCACACAACAGCAACCTGTTTCGATTGATGAGTTACACTCTGGTTAATCCTCAAAATTTCCGGTTGTGATCACAAAATACTAGAATATGTCCGATCTAAATAGATTAAGCGGTATTCAAAACAGCAATAAGAATTAGATGTATATATATCTAGCAAAGTAACAACACAACTGTCAAATTCAATAAAATAGATTCTAGAATATTTCCAAACTCATCAACACTCTCCTAACTGGAAACATTTCACCAAATTTGATATTAAGAAACCCTTGGTTCGCGAGTTTATTCTCAGGATACAAAAATAAAGCTAAAGACCTGGATAGCTAACTGGTAAAGTAACAAAGAAGCCACCAAATACAACAATTCAGATTCTCGAATATTAATTATATCATCAAAGGTCTCTAAGTTGGTGATAATTTGCAGGATATGTTGACTAGATATCCCTGGGTTTGCGGGTTTATTCCCAGAATAGAAAAATAAATCCAAAGATCTGCAAATAATAAGTTTATATTTATCTAGCAAACTAACAACAGCCAAATACAATAAAATGCATTGTCAAAATCGTTAAACGTATCTTTTCACCAATCTTATTGGCAAGCTCAATCGACCTTGACTTCCTATAATGACAAGTGACAACTGCATTAATTTACAGCTGGTGGACTTTCAAGACAAGAATTGTGGTGTAATGAAAATATAGTAGTACTCAACATCACCTAAAAGAATCCAGAAAACTCGTTATATTTCACAATTTTGAAAACCTTGGCGGTGAGTAACTATGCTATACAGGTGGGTGCATAGATGGGTACATAGATGGGTGCATTGGCTGTTAGGTGACTATTAATTTCGTCTTCCAACTTCGTGCAGCCCCGGCACAATGTTTTGAGAATATGCATGGCATAACTAACTTCAGAAACTCTCCACGTTTATCACACAGTCGTCAGATAATACGTCAAATCAGTTAGTTACAACAATGCATTGCAAATTTAAAGAACATAACTTCTCTTGTTTTCGCATCTAGCGTTTAATTCAACTGAGATTGGAGCTTCAAAATGTGAAGGAAATTGAAAGCCATATTACTTACTTCCACTCTTATCTGTACTCATACAATTCATAGACATAATTAACCGATACGTAGAAAATTCTGGGAGCACAGTGGGCCATGGCAGGACAATGCTTCGCACATAAATCTGTTTCGTCGGTCGCTGATTGTTAACAGAACGACACAAAATAATCTTATACGCTTTTGCATATTATATCTCTTAAATTTATAAAGTTAGAAAGCCAATATTCAAGAAATTGACTTTTTAAATGCTTTAAATAAACAGTATTGAATAAAAATACTTAAAACAAATAAATAAATAAATAAATAAAAATGTTCCTATCCACCCATCCCCCATGCTAAAGATCCTAAATGCACCCACACTACCAATGAATGGGATGGAATACAGGTGCATGACCAGTTTGGGGGAAAATTTTTCTATAGTCAACTATCAAAGCTTTGGAAATTTTTAAAAATTTTCACTTTAAAATTTATTGAAAATTCAGGATATAGTAATAATTTTTATTAGAATGCAAAGCTATTACACAATATTTATGCCCAAAATTGAAACTGTTCTACTCTCTAGTTTTGGAATGTTACAATATACATAAACAAGAAAGATCAATCATGCATAAGCATTGATTATGAAACACTTTCCAACTGAAATGTAATTTCATTTAAAAATTTCTAAAATGTGATTCATTCAGTGGTAATATCTTTTACATTATCACAGTACTTTAGTAATTTATTATACTTAAATATTTAAAACTGTATCGAAATATAAATCATCTGATTCTTTATGCAAAATCAATGAATATTTCATTCATATAACTTGTATTCCAGACTCCAGAGCTAAATAATTTTGTGTGAAAAAAATTCAGCAATTCTTATGTAATTCATCTTACAATCGCTTGAGATATTTGCATTCTGCATATGTTAAAATTAGGCTTCCTTGAAGAAATAATAAAAGTTTAGGGATCATTTAAAATCACAACTATTGTAATTGCATAGGCACGGAATTTAGATACACAGATAATATATATGTGTATGTGTATGTACTCAAAGTATTGGAATCGTGCCGAAGATCGGAACTCGAATTTTCAAAGGATCTACACGTTTTGGGACTTCTAGAACACGAAAAAACTACTTTTAGGAAGACGTCTGTGTGTGTAAGGGTGTATCTGTGTATGTTTCTGTGTGTCTGTGTGGATAATACATCCACTCTAATTGAAAAACTAATGGACCGAATTTCATACAATTTGGTAGGTATGTTTTTTGTGGGAAATCCTGATGTTCATTAGATTATAGTACGATTCGTAATAAAAGAATCTGCCTTCTTTGCGAAATGGCCGCAGAAATTGCCTTTATCCACTCTAGCTAAAAACTAATGAACCAAATTTAACAAAATTTGGAGTATAATATTTCAATAACCTACAAGTGATTTATATACCAAATTTAACAAAATTTTGTATATAAATCATTTGTAGGTTATTCTACTACGATTCGGGAAAAAGGAACGGGCTATTTTTGTGAAATGGCCAGCAAAAATCGTTATATATAAAAATAAAAGACTACGTGTGCTCAATTATATCAATTAAATTCCTATTTTATATGTGATTTTTGACAACAAAAAGAATAAGACTAACCCCATTACTCTAGGACTAGCCGTTCTTGAAATATTCTAGTTTTTTCGCGTTTTCGCTACGCCACCTTTGACAATAAGTCCAGCTATCAAATGAGAACCAAATTTAAGTTTAACGTGTAAATTCAATGTCATTTAAAATACTTATGTTGTGCAGATAAACTCAAATTATCATTGAATAAATAAAGAGAACGAATATGAGTCTGCAGAGAAAGACATGTGCTGTCCACATCAGAATTTTTAACAATATTACACCAATGATTTATAGAAGTGAACGGGGATTATTTTCAGGCCATTTCAAAAAAAATGTATGATCTATATTTAAAGATCCATCAAATTTTTGTCGAATAAAATGTTCAACAAATTTAAGCTGTGTACCAAATTTTAACTCTCTAGGACGTAGGAAAGTGCATTTAAAATGCCATCAATTAAATTTATCATGAAGAGTTATATAAAATTTTAAAAAAGTGAAAAATTGTTATCTATCAAATTTATTTTTAAATATGAAGCCACTCCCATATGCAAAACGTTTAAACAAATGGAGAGATATTTATTATATAATATCTCTCTCTTTTCTTTCTGGAAGATATCCGAAAGTCAGAATTTAATTGAATTTGTTTTTTTCCCTATATTAAATAATTTTTTAATTAAAAAACTACTTAACATATTTTACTGAATTTTTTTTTATATATTCTATGGGATAATGTGAATATTTCCTAAAAATTTCGAAGCAATTCGTGAATTTTAAATTTACTTAAAAAATGTTTGAAAAATTAGGTCCCATAGGGTTCAATGTATTTCATTTTTTCAACCCGGGTTCAATAAAAAACTAATTGGGTGATATTATTTATTTATATTCCCATAGGTCCTACAGACCGTCTGAACAACATACTAAAATTTCATTTTGATAAACTCATTTTTACGGCAGTTATCGTGCTAACGGACAGACAGACAGACAGACAGACAGACAGACAGACAGACAGACATACAGACAGAATGAACAAAGTCATAAACACTTTTCAACTTTGTTGTAAAGTGTTAAAAAATCGTAAACTTTTCGTATTTTGATGAATTTTAAATTCTTAAATATTATACAATTAGATACATCATATAGTTTGAACTTACAGCTCGGTGACCTTATAACTCGTTTTTCGACCTTCCCAATGTTATTAGAATGGAAACACTGCGGTAAAATTTCCAATCACTAACGAATCAAAATGTTCAAATCCAAATGGCGCTTCAACGTTTGATAATTAGAAACTAATTTGAATTACAAACATCGATGATGTGATTCTTCCGAGAACTGAAGTACACCTGTAACACATTTCATGGCTGTAAGGCGCTAGTTCACTACAAATGACACAGACAGACATGAAAACATACATACAGACAGATAGACAGACACACAAACAGACAAATTTTATTTTTTTTATAGAAGAGAAATATAGCTTAAAATTTTTGCCTAACCCAAGAACGCATTAACACTAGAATTGCGCCCAAGAGTGTATTATAGGTATCTACCTGGCGGGTTTCATAATTTTTTTTAATTGAAATAAACCTTTTATAAAATACGTCTTTATTTACCCCAACTAATATTTAATTATACTATACAAGGTCATTTAAAAATCAAAACATCGAATTTGGGGACAAGAAAAGATGATTGCAGAATGTTGGAACTAAAAAAATTGTTTAATTCAAGAATTGTTTCTAAAATTGCAAGAGTTTCACAACGAATTTAGCTATTAAACATTATTTTGTTGTGATCATTGCAATTAGATAAAAAAAGATGCCTAAAATTCGTTTTGAGAAATTTCCTTGCATAATATATACTATACAGCAAGTTCCAAGCAGTAATGAAACTACAGTAGGACTTCAATTCTTGTACATGGTTTTACTGCTGCAGCAAATAAATATACATTTTCAAAATAATAGTTTTCGGTTGTAAATTATCATACAGTGAATAGTTAAAAGATTCATAGATATAAAATTAAGTACGATAAAAATATCAGTTGCAAATTATTTTATTACGGCCGACAAAATAACATTTCTTCAGCAAATATTCATGCATTTATATAAAACCTCTCATTTAAAAAAATCGGATATTAGATTTTTCCTAATATATTCCTCATGTAACGTGTAATTTAAATGTCAGTCCAGATCTAATAATTTAAAAGGTTTTATAATTATATTTTAAGGTGACTCTTTAGATATATTTTTTCGAACGTTTGAAAGTTTTAAGGCTTAGTAAGATAACAAAATAGAAGATTAATTATGGCTATAAACTCATTGTCATAGAAATAATCTGCTATTATCCCTTTGCATAATACAAAGAGTGATATTTTACACTTAGTACAATAATGCACTTAGGCAATATTTGATAATTATGGTTATACATTTATTGTCATAGAAATGATTTGCTATCATCCCTTTGCATAATACAAACAGTGATATTTTACTTAGTACAATAAGGGCGTGGTAGCCCAGTAGTTAGTGCGCGGGAATTGCACTCGATAGGCCCGGGTTCGATTCCCTCTGCTGCCCAAACTACCGCCGATCACGTTAAACATGTGGGTCCGTAAGTCCTTCCGAGAGGTTGGTGGCAGGGGAAGGAGGGTACGGTTCCTGTGGATACCTCCCCCACTGAGTTCCGGTTTAAATTGGGTGACCCTTCCCGGTCGTCCAAACAGTTACCTTTCACCTTTCTGGTAGGTCGGACTGTCTGGGTTTCAGCAACTTAATACAATTATGTGCTTAGGCATCATTTGATAAATTATTTTATTAATATTTTCGAGGGGATTTTATGCAAATATTTTTTATATTTTTATTCATCATAACTCATTGATTTATATAGATCCGAATATATAATTATGCACAATTATTATGACATTAAGCAATAAAGAGATTGTATATCGAAAAGGGTAATAGTATAAAATGTGTGTTTAGAGTGAGGTTTGTCAATTTTTGATGGAAAAGAAAATTTAATCTCCTAATGCTTCAAAAAATCTGCATAATTTATATCAATAAATACTATATGATAAATGTTTATTTTATCAATAAGTATGGAACGAATGTATTAGTTCATAAAATTCTGTAGATCTAAATCCTTGATATTTATAGCATTCATTACGTATGAGTATGTTGATACATTCATCATGTATAAGTACTTTATTGCATTCATTGTGTATGAGAAGAGATATCCGTCAAAAAATTTTCCACGGAAAATATTTTTTGCTATAAGTTTTCGGAACTGTTTCTACTTCATTTTCCTTCCCTTTTTTTAATTAATTTGAAAATGGAATATGACACTCTTTACAAACTGTTTTTTAAAGCAAGTAGCTTTAGAAAAACAGGGGAAAAATATAGGAGGGTATGTGTATATGCTTTATTTTCAAGGAAAAAAATGGATGAATATCAAAAGGGTTCAAGTTACATTTTACTCATTCTCTGTCTAAAGAAGGTAACGTTTTAACACGACTAATCTTTTAGTGTTGAGTTCTGCTAAATGTATAAACATA
>OX578135.1:54756894-54759394 GCA_951213105.1 Amaurobius ferox
CAATTACCTTCTCTGGATGCCTTTCCCACTGGGTTCCGATCTAAATTGGGTGACATTTCCCGTCCGTCCAAACAGTTGCCTTACACCTTTCTGGTAGGTCGGACGGTCTGGGTATCAACAATTACCTTCTCTCGCGAATGAAACTCACTAAATCTACGATAATGATATTAACAGGTTTGTCGCATAATATTGAATATGGAAAGTGAACATATTTAGCAATAATTAATTCTTCTTTCATTTTATGTAATTTTTTATACATTTATTTAAAAACAACTTGTAATATCTCCAGAACTGTTCCTGCTAGCGTTCTAAAGTGTGTGTTATTCGTTTTCTAAAGAAATATTACATACAAATTATCATTATATAACATTATTGAAAGTTCAAATGTTTTAATGACCTTTTCAAAATTCCATTCGAAAATTTGGGGTTTCTTCCGAGCATTCAATTACAATTAAAATCAATAAGCTTCCAGTATTCTCTGATTGTAATATTTCTGCTATTTTTTCGAAACACTATTCATTCGTGTGTTATCGTTTCCACAGTCTCACACACACACAAACACACAAACACACACACACATACACACACACATTAACATACATCGACACTGACACATACACACTAACATGCACATACACTAACACACACACATTACCACACACACACTAACACACACACACACACACACACTAACACACACAGACACATATTTAAGCACACTTACACATACACTCACATACACGCAGACTTTACATCCAAAACTTTCGTTTCGAATTCAGGGATGCTTGAAATGTGCTTGCTCTTCCGTCGAAAGTTCTAATTCGAATTTTTAATCCTGTAGCAATACTATCCCTATACATTACCCTCTGTATACAGGCAAAGTAATAACGGTGTAAAGATATTTAATATATTTCCTCTAATATTTCCTCTTATTTGCCCCATTTAGAAAAACTAGTTTTGTTGTTTTCTCTCGAAACAGTGCCTCAATTCCACGACACACTCTTTGAGAAGAGTTGCTCAGCACAGAACAAACTTCATATTATAAGACACGGAGCTAGATCCTTATTGGAATTAATCATGAAACTAGCTTCATGGCATTAATATAGAACTTTCGCTGATTCAAGTAGCTTATAATATGATTGCGCAATAAGGCAGAGCTGTCGGATCGCTTAGGATTATGACGGACCCGGTTAGTATTAGATTCGTATTAATTTATTGGATTTATTTGACAGTAAATAATGATGTCTAAAAGTTGTAAGAATGGCATTATTATCGGCATAAAACACTGAACACGTAATGCTCGTAATTGTTTCCCTTTACAACTTTGCAGTATTACAGGGCGTACATACATGGGCGTAATAAAATCCTATTTGACACTAATCTGTAATTTTTGCTGATTCATGTTGATGGACTTGGTTATTCAATGACGCGCAACAGAACAGGGTTGTCAGATTGTAGCATATTATGAGCGTCAGGTTTATATATAACATTTATCCCTTGTTTATGGCTTTATTTCAGGGGAAATAAAGATAATGAAAACGCTGATTCTAGACAAGAAAAACTGAAGTAGGTTACAAATAAAGTGGGTTATTTACAAAAACATTATAGGCTATTATTTTGAAAGCGGCTGCATACATTCAATTTATGTTGGAATACATGCAGTTTCGTGTCCTTCGAAAATCAATTATAGAATGTCAATTTAAATTTGAAAAGCTGAGATTAGAAATTAACAAATTTTGTTTTAAATATTATATAAGTAAAATATCTGATGTGGACACCACATGCCTTTCCTTAAATAATGCATTGAATTTACTACTTTTACAGTAAAAAATATATTATTTTTATAGTAGATATTTATATTCTCTCCAAGATATTGATTTTTCGTCAATGAGTCGTCATTTTCATTGATCATCATTTTTATCCATTTGGCGAGTTTTTCGTTAATTGAGCAACATTTAAAAAAGTTGCCAAGTTGGCGACATTCCATAAAATTCGTCGCCAAAATCGCACCAAGCGTTATGGACGGAGAAATAAGTTATTCTTACAGCAAATAAATGACTACGTTCAAATACAAAAGAATTACTCAAAGTATATTTTTTCATGAATGAAACGAGCTAGATCCACGAAAATGATATCACCAATTTTATCGCAAGGTACTACATATGAAAAGTGAACATATTTCTCAATAGGGAATATTTTTTTATTTTATATGACTTTTTGATATTTCTTTAAAAATGTGCAATATCTAGAGAACGGTTCATGTTAGCGGTCTAAAATTTATATCAATCGTTTTCTAATGAAAAATTACATATGAAACGTCTATTTGCGTAACTTAATTACAAGTTTTGATTTTTTGACGATTTACTCAAAATTTCACTCGAAAAATTAGGGGAGTTCCGAACATTCGATTGCACATAAAAACAATAGGCTTCCAGTGTTTACGAATTGTGATTTTTGTATTAAATTTCGTTCGAATCGGTCCATTCGTTAGTCAATTATC
>OX578135.1:54761894-54769394 GCA_951213105.1 Amaurobius ferox
ATATATATATATATATATATATATATATATATATTTTTTCTCTCTCTCTCCCTCTCCTGTATGTTAGTCACTATAATTGGGAATGTTTTCTAGGATTTTATCGAGTGAAATTTTATACACTGAGTTGATAATTTTAATAACAAAATTGGGGGGATATGCACTATTAGTAGCTGTACTCAATAATTCCATAAAGTACGGTAATTTATAATATTCATCACAAATTTTATTGATTCTAAGAGCCTGGTTTATTATAATATTTCTAAATACAGATATATGCAGACAAGAGTCAAAATGTTGAATTTTTGATGTATTAAATTTAAAATCCTGTCTTTTATCATACAAGTTTATAACCATATTACAATTTTGTAAATTTAAATTTAAATCTAAAAAGTTTGCAACATTTGTGTCATTATTACTTGCATTTAATTGTAAATTTTTTGGATAAAAGTTTAATACTATAGGGATATTATTATTTGGGGATACACATAAAATGTCATCTATATATCTAAACATGTGCATATTATGCAAGCTTGGAATAATGTTTTTTTCATAGAAGAATAAATACAGATTAGCTAACAATGATGAGGCACACCCCCCTTGTGGGATACCAACCTGTTGTTTAAAAATAGTACCACCATGTTGAATATAATTCTCATAAAGAGTGAAATTAAGTAATTTTTTAAAAAGAAAATTTGAATATTTTAGGTTGATATTATATTTTTCAAAAATTCCTAAAATAATTCTATACAGATCATCTATATTAATATTATTAAACAAATCTTTGAAATCAAAGGTATAAATACTACGAATATTAGTAAGAGTTTTCAATTTCTTAACTACTTCAAAACTGTTTTTTACAATATGACAATTATTAGAGATTTCATCTGACGAGGATACTTCATGTAATATCTTTAATAATAATTTTCCAGCATTAGTAATGTAAGAATTATGCCCACTGGTAATGGTTCGAAAAGCAACAGGGGATTTATGAAACTTGGGTACTAAAACAATATATGGAATGTTATTACAACTATTTTTTAGATGGATTTGCTTATATTTGGCTGATATTCTATTGTATAAGATTTTAAGGTTAATTTTATGTAAATTATAGATATGATTATTAAGTAAGTGTGACTGAAGGGTATTTTTATAATAATATTTACATATAATTGAGTAGTTTCCACTTGCCTTATCGACATATGTAATGACAAAATCATTTTGTATTTCTTTAATATCATTTTTAATTGAATTAAGTTTATATGAATTATTAATTTTCTGATTATATATATAATGATTTAAGTATTGCTCTAATAAGACTCTCCAAGGTTTAAAGGCTTCTACAGGGATTTGATATTTATAACTGATTTTATAAATAAATTTATTTAAGTCAAGAAATAAACCTTTACATATTAATTTATGTTTAAATTTAGTAGGTATACGGTACTTAGTACCCAGTAACATCAGTGATCTTAGTGCATCATAATTAATAATATTTAGATTTCCCGTTATAACATGCCCATGGTGTTTATCTACGAAGTCTTTGTATTTTTCTAAATGACAGTGGCAATATGACTCTTTATCCAATTCATAGTTTTGATTAATATCTACTGATTTGGCAATTTGATTATAGTTGAAAATATAACGTCCTAGCGGTTTATCATATTTATATGCAATTTTAGGATTTACATGTTTGACTGGAAAGTAATTGGAAACCGATTTTAAAAAATTATTTATCTTCAGATTATTTAATACAGAATTAGTAAAATTCAAGGTACAATATTCATTTATTTTAGTATTTTGTTTTGATTCGTCACAAAAGTTTAAGTCTGTGACATAAAAATAACTATTAAGATTTTTACTTCTGGTAATGAGCAAATCATAGAATAAATGTTTAAAATGAACGTTATCAAATGCAGTACTTAGAAAAAGATTATATACCATATTTAATTGCTGTTTTTTAATTGCGAAAATCCAGTTTTTACATTGTTTCCAATCAAAAGTAATTTTAAAATTTGCATGTTGCTGAAGGATGGCATTTTTTAGTTCAGATAATGATGGCAATTTTTTATTATATTTACTTGCTCTTTTAGTTCTTTTTGATTTACTTTTAAGATTGTTGAAGGAATTATAAATATTATGGTCTTCATTAGGAGAATAAAAGGACTTTTTAACTATATTATGATGGTTAAATATTTGATTGAGTCCATATGGAAAGATGGTCTTGTGTGCACAAATGAATTCATTTTCAAGAAACAATCTGTCATAGTAATTTTTTTGAATACACAGAATACTAATTTCAATGTTGTCGAACCCATGTTTAGAAAAATGTTCGTATTCAAATTTTGATTCATTAAAGGAAGTTGCATTATTTGAAAATTTTTTTATGTGATTCCTGTGTACGTTAATTCGGAGATGCAGAGGGTTGCTGGTTTGACCTATATATGACATATTACATTTTTTACATTCAATTTGGTAGATACATATATATATATATATCATCATATATATATATATATATATATATCATATATATATATATATATCATATATATATATATATATATATATCAAACTATATATATATATATATATATATATATATATATATATATATATATATATATATATATAAACAAAATCTGGTGTTTTTGTTGAATGAGAATCGGTATCATATAGTGATAGTGCTATTTGATGGAACAGGTAGGATAGGAGGATTGCCAATGTAGCTTGGTATTGGTTTTGGATCTAATGTTTTTCAGGTGAAAAAACCTTGAATTGGGTTTAATTATTTAAAGGAATTTTATGGGTTAAAATAATAAACTTAATTACAGTGGTTGTGAATCGTAGTATTTGTATATTGCTATGATGGCCGCAAAACCCACCCTTACTTCTTTGCACGAGTTCCTTAACATTATCATTAAATTGAAACACTACTCATTGATACCCACATTTTAACACTTAAAATAAATTATCATTTATTCATACCTCTATATTATTATGATTAAAACTACATGAATTTATTAACAGACGCTTAAGGAGGAGAAAAGCACCGTGTGATACTAGATCCTTTGAATCTTATTCCAAAGATAAAAAATTGACCTAACATACATGAAAACTGGCACATACTCTCTGTATTTTGTGTCTGTTGCATAGCATAGTTGTCATCTTTTCCCAATCTTTTACTGACATTTGGAGTCATACTTCGTCTTTTTCTATAACATTCCCAATACTCAACTGAATAACGACTCTCTCTTATTGAAGAACACTGCTTGAAATTCCGACACTCTCTCTGAATAACACTGCTTGGAATCCCGACTCTAACTCTTCAACTCTTGAATAATCATTCTATTCTATTCGTTGACTTTCCTCCTTGCAGCCGCATCATTTTGCCAGGGGTTCAGATACGCCCTCCTTGCTTTCAATTAATGCTCCTCAGTACGATGCCGCATCTTTACAGTATTGGCTCTTTCAATTTACAATGAAGCTTGGTTTCAGTCTTGGCTCTAGCATATTTTGCACCAACCACACCAGCAATTTTGTGTGACGTGTATTTATTGAGGTCATAACTTTTGAGGCCAAGACTGTCATAAAACGGTGGTTAATCGTCTGCAGTTTGTTTCGCCGTAAACATCTAAAACTGCATATGGTGTCTCTCAGTCTCCCAGTTTTACAAATTTCATTTAATGATAAATAATGATAACATAAATAATAGCCGCGTGATTCTGTTCGGCAAGGAAAAATTGAGTCAGAAATTTTAAGGAAATATCTGATGCATTTACACGAAATCGATGTATATAGCAAGATGCAGTTATGTATAATATTGGCAGGTAAACCCAGTATTGTTCGTGATTTAAAGTGTACAATTTCTTGTAGTATCATAAATATGATATTGTTTTCTAAAAGTTCTATTGATATTTAATTCAATTCCCATAAAAAGATGCTCAAGAATCCCTGATCTCGCTATAAAAAATGATATGTGCACGTGCAGACAAATCTGAAAAATAAAAACAACTTTGTAAAACCACTTATATAAAAATATGGTTTACAAACAGGACCAGTTTGGTCAACGTCCACCAAAATTTAAACTCTAAAATTATATCAAAATGTGTACACGTACCATTTTTAGTCTGTTTCATCATCACAATAGAAAATATATGAATTTGAAAATATTTGCTAAGACAGGGAACCACTGACTTAAAAAATTTAAAATATCAATAACTCTTGGGATCTTATATTATAAGACCGCAACTGATACAACCCAACTGAAGATGTAAAACCTTTTGTTTATACAATTTATAAATCGTATAAATTAAATAGAAATAACCTGCCATATAAACAAATTTGATTTAATTCCGTTGCTAAGTAAAAAGATATAATTTTCTTCAAATAAAGTTCCGAAAAATAATCGTCTGCATAATTCCATTTCTGTGGTAGGTTTGTTATTTCGTTTTCTTATTATCTCGATAACCTCTGATTCAGGAAAGTCGAACCATATACCGGGTTACCCGCGATGAAGTAGAGAATAATTATACTAAATGTAAAAAAAGTCGTCAAAGCCCGTAGATTTGTATATTAAAAAATAAGCAAACAAACAAACAAACAACTCGATTTTCAGTTTTATGCTTTTACTTATAGATCACATACTTTAGAAATAAACATATATGCTTTTAAAACTTGTGCTTGAAGTATTCACTTAGAGATAATTACACCATAAAGAATATATTAAATGATAGAGATTTGCTTAAGTAAATGCTCTGTTTAATTCAAAGTTAATATCTACTTGATACTGCGACATTTTAAAATATATATTTAACTATTTGGCGTGATAGCACTCAGTATATTTTCAATGTTCTGAACATTAGCTATTTTTATTAGACAACGGAACTAATCCGTTATAAAATGAAACATTTTTAACAATTTGTCAGAGCGTAAATATTAAGGTATCAGGTTTGATGCTATTATGCAAAAAACTATATCAAAATACTTTTTTTTTCCACCTACGTGAAGGTTCAATTTAGTATACTCTTGAAAAATGGAATATTTATCGCATATATTTAAGTGCCGTGTAAATTGCAGTCAAATTTGTTTAAGCTGCTGTCATGTATTATAATTTTTCTATGTTTCATAACGATTCTTTAACACTCTCAAGATTTGATATTTTCGACTATAATCAAGCATCAAAGATTGCAAAAAACGGAAATTGACTGATTTTCAATACTGAAAGCATGCCGACAGCAATTTGGATCAAAAAATGCATGGTTATTGCGATGCTGAATATTAGTACTCTGATTAATACTGCAGTAAGAAGCTTTATCCATTTTGTAATATATGTTTTGTAATATTTGTTTTATTTTACGTACTGACTTTTTAAGCTGCATTGTGAATGCAATAACGATCCAATGTCTTCTTCAGTCTGATACTACTGCTTAGTTTTGCTACAATGTAAAATATAATTAATGTGGTCATTAAAATATCTTTAGTAATATTTAAAATTCATTCTTCATTTTAATTGTACTGACAACTCACGCTATCATTTACAAACACTACCTCAGTACTTACAATATCATTACATTATTCTTAACAATGTGATACCAAAGTCTAGTTATTTCCAGACCATCACAATTGTTTGAGACCAGAGCGGTGATCAGCCTTATAAGGCCGAAATCAAATTATGCAAATACTCGACGTATAACTAAATACAAATTAGTATATACCTCCATACTGTATGAGATGCTTGAACACAATTGTGGCACTGACATTGTCTTGGCCTGGGTCTCTGTGTCGCACACTATTCGAAAATTTTAACATATGCTCGTTAATCCCGAACTATCTATATCTTCACTTTAGATTTCAAGATTTTTTGCAGATCTTTAGGTTCTGTGTTGTTTAAGCAACTTCTCAGAAACTATGCCTTAATATTTTAGATACAACATGGTTCGGGGAAACACGCCTTCCGTTTTGACTTGATTTTTGATGATTTGCCCCCACAAGAAAATCCTGGTTTAGGTTCCTGATTGGACGCTGTCTTCCCCTCATCAGATTGCGTCTCAGTACTACTTTGTATTTAATGGCCATAAACCACTGTCAGATTTGGTGTCAATTTCGGTTCCATTGCGTCAGGTCTATTCTTCACCACTTGATTCCTACTGTCGCTCTGATGTTCAAATCTATGTTATATCTCCAGTCTCGCAGTTATTAATATATTAAATTTCATTACAGTAATCATCTTTCTATATAGCACACACATTAAAATCTTCCAAACCGCAAGTCGCAGCTCAAATGCATAAACATATCTAAATATAATCAAAAACTGTATAAGCGAATAACATTCGATAAAAAAAATCAATCGAGATTATTTTGAGGTCACTTTTGAGGCCACGTTGACGCTAATGAAAAGTTAATTTCTAAAGCCTTATAACTCGATTGAAATAACAAACTTCGATATATGGAGGATTTCAAGGAGGAATATTTTGTTTGTTTTACTAAAATGCGTACAGTGTATTTAAATGCTTAAGAAAATAGTTGTGGCTTAAGAAAATAGTTGTCAGCTTAATTTTCCGCTTTAGAAAGTTGCCTTCTTACGTTGTCTGCTTAATTTGTCTGCTTATGAAAGTTGTCTGCTTAAGTTGTCTGCTTAAGTTGACTGCTGAAGAAAGTTGTCTGCTTAAGTTATCTGCTTAAGTTGTCTGCTAAGTTATCTGCTTAAGAAAGTTGTCTGCTTAAGAAAGTTGTCTACTTAAGATGTCTTCTTAAATTGGCTGCTACAGAAAATAATCATCGTTAACAGTTGTCTCAATTTTCAATTGAGACAACTATTTCACAACTATTCGAATTTCGACGTTAAGCACCATATATTGCCAAACAAAACAAAACTTATTGAAAAGAAGTTGCAGCCGAATGTTTTAAAAGTATTAGTTCCCCTTTGTTCCACAGTCTTAAATACTAGTATAGTATTCTTCAGTGTTTCTCAACATTTGTGAGACCGCATTCAGGTAAATTATTTTTTATATGACAAGGGCCCGGTCCCAGCAAATTTACTCGTAAAAACTTTTCTAATTTTTTATGTTCGTATATTAAACTAACTTAAGTATTAATAATTAATAATGGCATAATCAGAAATAATATTAGTACCCTTATATGCATGCTTACAAATATAAATTTCCATTTAAATAAGTTATCAATCACTGGACATTAGTCTTGTAGCATATTGTAATTTCCTCAGGCAATTATCTTTAAATTAATTTGTGCTAATTTTCATTGACATATCCTAATCTGAACACAAAAAAATATAATATTATTCAGTATACAATTGATTATTGTATTATTAAATTAATTTTACTGATATTGGTTTGAAAAAAAGGGTATTAAAATATATTTAGGAATTGTAATTCACCTTAGAAGACAACTGAACAGGGAAAGCAGCAGATTGATATAAAAATGGCGGCAAAACACTTATTATCGCATCACGCCAAACATTTATATATGGAAATTAGTTAGTAT
>OX578135.1:54774394-54831894 GCA_951213105.1 Amaurobius ferox
CCTTGTGAATAAATGTCTAGTTTAATGAAATTCAGTCTATTTAATCTTACTTTTCATTTAATTCATTTTAAATTGCAAATGTAAAAAAAAATTAAATTGCAAAAAAAAAAAAAATGATCCCACAAACATTACTTTTACCAGAAAACCTTAAAAGGGAAAGAGTGAACATGGAAAAATTGAACAAAATGAAAACGACACTTCAACATTTTGCCATGAAAGAGAATTTCTGGAACGCTTAAAGGGGAAAAAATGGAGTCGTCATAAAAATTTTATTTTTCACATTCTAGATTTACTTTTGTTAAAAATACCTTTTGTTAAATATTGTCGCTGAACACGATTTAATCCTTTTTTATGCAGGTGTAAATATAATATATATTTTATAATATTTATGCCTATTTTAGGGTATATCAAATTAGTATTTTAACCATTGTCTATTTAATTCCCAAACCGCATTTTTTAAAAAATGCTACTATAAACTATTATGTTGTTTCTCTTTATGCAATTTCGAATACTACTAATAATAATTTTTTATATCGAGGGTATTATATATATCATAGATTGATACTTTTAGCCATTATACATTAAATACAGTATATAAATATTATTAGGAGACATATATTAAACTTTTTCACTAGAAAAATAAGGATATTGTATTAGTTGAATGATTAATATTTGGAAGAATTTAAACTTATGTGGGATATTTAACACCTAGTTACTTGTTCGAATGACAGGTATCATCTGCGCGAATTACAATACCCATTGTCGTATTCTAAGTACCTTCCTTTCAAATGTTGACACTTGAATGGAACTTATTAAAAGGAACACCACCTACTTATCAATTGATACTAGTAAATATGTTTTATCCAGATGTTAGTCAGATGTTTTGTTTGCAGAGTATAATTGGTATTCAAACCGCCTTCTACGCGAGTAACTGCGATTATATTTCAATCAAGGTATGGTGGTATTTTTGACACTCTAGCCTATAATTTAAATAAATGTTGTTTTCCCCCAACTGTTAATTCCCCACTCATTAATTGATTCTAGTAAAACGAGATGTCTTGTTTAAAGTATAATTGACGATGGATAACACCCATCATATACGCGAGAAACTAAGTTTTTATTCTACATCAAAGTCAGAATTTTTTTTCTGATTAAAATACCAATTATTTTCTTACCCTTTGTAGTATAAAATTTGAATAAATATTGGTTTTCTCAAAATGTTGATTTCCCACTCATCAATTAATTCTAGTAAAATGAAATGCCTTGATTACAGAGTATAATTGTAGCTGGCTGATGCTTGTCATCCACGCTAGTAACAGCGGTGTTATCTAATTCAAGGTACGAAGGTATTTCCTGTTGAAGTAAATTCTCCTAGTCTATCAAGGTATTTCCAGTCAATTTTGTTAGAAAAATTTCTGCCATTGACTATTGGTTTTATGCTAGCGTGTTGCCAGTTTAGCTGGTAGCTGTGAAATCATCAGGACTAAATAATGCGCTTTTTTCCGTAGTTCCTTGCCCCACTGTTATATATTCATTATGAAGATGTGATTATACTCATTGTGTGGTAAAATAAAGTTTAGTGTTATTATTATGAAGTTTATTTTCTAACCCTGGGAAAAATATATTATATATACTATATATATACAGAGTGATTATAATTATAGTTACCGGTTTGAAAATGGTCTCAAATAAAAAGCACTAGTCTGAATGATTTGAATTTTTGCGGGAACACTCGTGGAGCAATGGAATTTTGTTTGGTGAAGAAACAACAGTAGTTCAAAAAGTCGCCACTAGGAGAGTAATTGGCGCTGTACTACACTAGAATGCAATTCAAAAGTAATAAAAGTTGACTTACTCATTGGCTAATGACGTAATAAATGTATCTCATGTTCAATCTGCTGTCCTTCGAATACTGAATTAAAAGTCGATCTTTTATCATCATATGCATGCAAGTAATGAAAAAACAAATTCATTCATTGAAACAATGTTAAATTCTAAGCAAACGTAAGCCTATATTTTTTCACAAAAATTGGATTTAACTTGTTTTGCATAATTGCTCTTCAAATGCTGCTGCAAATTTGCATAAGACAGTGACGTTGAAATAAACGCTTGCTATAGAAAGGGAAGAACGGAACTTGTTTCTCATAACTTAATGAAAAATATCTATTGTTCTGTCGCAATGATTCTATCTTTAAAAGATCGTGCTTTCACGAGTGTTTACGTAAAATTTCAAATCATTCTGACCAGTGCTTTTTATATGAGACCATTTACAAACCGGGAATTTAAATTATTATCACCCTGTATATATATATATATATATATATATATATATATATATATATATATATATATATATATATATATATATATATAATATATAAGATGGAAAATTGAAGTTATTAAAGATATTGAAGTGTTATAGCATATATGCGGAACACTATAAACGATATAAATATAAATAGTATAAAAATAATTTTTGAATTGAAAAAAGAGAAGGAAGGCTTAGCGAGAAGCTTACAGCGAGAAGCTTGTTACTAGCGAGAAGCTTACAGCGAGAAGTTTTAGCGAGAAGCTTGTTGACAACTGGGGTTTAAGGTCATAACCCCTTACCGCCATTAAGTAAGCTTCTCGCTAAGCCTTTCAATTCAAAAATTATTTTTATACTATTTATATATATATATATATTATATATATATATATATATATATATATATATATATATATATATATATATATATATATATATATATATATATATATATATATATATATTATATATATATATATTATATATATATATATATATATATAATAAAAAGTATAATTTGAAAATTTTTGGTATTTTGGGTTTATAAATGTTTCGATTTTCTTTTGATAAAGTATTCTAAGTATATATTAAAAACACATCCGCATATGACTCTAACTAACACCTCCTAAATTCGGCCACGGCTGTTATTTTACAAAGGCTTGTTATAGAATTCAAACATAGGAGACAAACATAAAGATTTACTAAATTTTCTTTGATGGTTATTATTCTTCTCTTTATATATTTCAAAACTTATGTAAATATTTAGTCTAATATTCTTTATCTGCATGAACTGTTTAATGAAATTAAAAGTGAAATTCCATCTGCAAGACATGGAAGTGAAAAATTAAAGTCAATATGCCAATAAACGGTTAATTATAAAGAAGGTCTACTTAATATGGACTCTTAAATGCATACTTGTTAAATATCTTATACATGAAATCCAGATAATTTTTTAATTTTTAAATTCATTCCATTGAGTGTTAAAACTATCCATGATTGATATCACTGTTACAACTACATATATAAGTGAGATCATGTTTGTTATTTTTTATTCAGAATTAGTATACGAAATATTTTCTGAAAGAAAGATATTTCCTTTTAATGTTTCTAAATTTAAGTCTTATTTGTCTTCCCTTTGGTGTCCTATTGTTTAATCATTGTGATTATTTTCTCATTCTGAGCATTGTTTAATCATCAAAATGGCTCGAAATGTTATGTACAGAATTTTATTTAAACATTTTTAGTCATTTTGTGACATTTTTAATCATTTTTGTTAATTAATTCAGTCTTTTATTTCAGACAAGTCCTTAAGTAATTATTGAAATATATATGTTATCATTAATCATGTCTAAGTGAATTTATGTTATTGTGTAGCCTCTATATTTAATATTTTTTGCCTTAGAGTTAGTTTCATCGAATTTTTATTACTTACTTAAATAAGTGTATGTTAACAAAATAAAAACTTAAAATATTAAGGATTTTTAAGAATTTGTATAGTAATAATGAATTTGTGTTCATTGCACACAGCCTAATTTATTTTTAGAGATAGTTGAAATGGTTATCGTAATCTGGTTATCATACCCCATACATACTATCACAGACATTTACAAAAATACTTGCATTCTATACAACTAGTAGCGCAACAACATTTTCAGAAGCGTGGCTTTGTTTACTTATTTAAGAGAATATCTCGATAAACGGTGACGCATTTGATCCACGTGCTTAAATACTTCACGAAATCCCGAATGACTAAAGAAAAAGTTAAAAATACCATGAAAAAAATCTGATGTGGGCAACACATGATTTTCCTTATATAATGCAATGAATTTACTACTTTTACAGTAAAAAAAAATAGGTTTTTCTTATTGTAGATACCTATATTCTTTCCAAGATATTGAATTTTCGACAATTAGTCGTCATTTTCAATGCTTTAGCGTCATTTTAATCCATTTGGCGAGATTTTAGTTAATTTGACAACATTCCAAAAAGTCGCCAAGTTGGCGACATTCCGCAAAATTCGTCGCCAAAATCTCGCCAAGCTTTACTGACGGAGAAATATGTTATTCTTATAACAGATAAATGACTATTGGCGTTCAAATACAAAAGTATTACTCGAAGTATCTTTTCTCATGAATGAAATGAGCTAGATCCACGAGAATGATGTCACCCAATTTATCGCATGGTAATTCATATGAAAAGTGAACATGTTTCTCAATAGGATTTTTTTTTTTATTTTATATGACTTTTTGATAATTTTTTTGAAAAATGTGAAATATCTCGAGAACGGTTTATGTTAGCGTTCTAAATTTTATATTAATCATTTTCTAATGAAAATTTACATAAGAAATGTCTTATTGCGTAACTTTATTAGCGGTTTTGATTTTTTGACGATTTTTTCAAAATTTCACTTGAAAATTTAGGGGGGTTCTGAACATTCGATTACGTTTAAAAACAACAGGCTTCCAGTGCTTACGGATTGTGATTTTTGTACTAAATTTCGTTCGAATCGGTTTATTCGTTCATCAGTTATCGTCTCCACAGACCCACTGACACACACACACACACACACACACACACACACATACTTTCACACACACACACACACACACACACAGACATCACTTCAGAAATGTTTGATTCGTGATTAGGGATGCTTGAAACGTGCTCTCCCATCGAAAACTCAAATTCGAATTTTCGACCCCGTCACAATACTTTCCTTATACATTATGCATTTAAGGAAAGTAAAAATGTATAAATAGTTTTTAAAATTAAAGAATAAAAAGTATAAAGAAAATATATTAAAATATTTAAAATTTGTAATTATTATATCATAATAAATTTTTACATTACCGATTTATTATAACTAGTTACTTCAAATAAATTTAAAAATAGTATTTAATGACAATATTATTTATTGATTAATGCTTCGTGAAATACATATTTGTATATCACATATCTTATATAATTATAACAACTTTAATTTAAATTAAAAGTCCAATTAAATATTTTATTTATGTTCTAATACAAAAATATATAGAACGCGATATTAATGTACGACAAGCACTGCAGTTAAATCAACAACAAAAGTGATGTTCCCTGTTATTGAAATTAATGTACTATTATTTGCTATAATGCGATATACTACTTTGTGGTGATACTATCATTTGAATATATTACCTAATGATTACCTAACGATATCTACAGATTGTTATTTTTTAGTCCTGATAGTTAGAAATGTAATTTTCTCTCGAAAGTTGCATACGCCATCTTTTAACAGCAATATTTTGTCTTCACAGTCATACCTTTAAATTAAGATACTAGGTTGCTTGATATGGTAGATATATTGTTTGATCTGTAGATATATTGCTATGTGGGTATACGGGCATTTGAAAAACCTTTAAATATTTTTAAGGAATAGTCACACCTAATGGTATCTACAGATTTTTATTTTTTTCCGTCCTGATATTTAGAAATGTAATTTTCAGTCGATACTTACATGCACTATATTTTTAATCGCACCATGTTTTTCTCCACAGTCATACCATTAATTTAACATGATCATTTTACACATTTCACAAATTTTGCTTTTAAATATATCAACTAGAATATATTATACAGCTGAATACATTTAAATTATTAAAAGAAAAGAAAATACATAAGAAATATATTATCTTTCACAATAATATTGTCTGAAAATTTAATTAAATTTAATTCCTACTTTTGTAAACGTATTTTCTTTTCTGTTTAAAAGGAACGTATTTACATTTACATAAAAATATTTTTTTATCGACGAGTACTTTTGATTTACCTAAGAGAAAAAATTACAGATACGGAGTGAATTATCTTTCCAATTAATTTTGTGCAAACGTTCAAATTCTATTTCCATTGCTGCATCTTTACTACCTACTTCCTATGCAAACGGCAAATATTTACGTTTACATTAATATAATTGTAACTTATAATTGTATTTGAATAGTTTGAATATTTTGATAAGAGGATATACATATATATAAATATATTGTATATCCTCTTATCAAAGGATATACATATATATACATATATATATATATATATATATATATATATATATATATATATATATATATATATATATATATATATATATATATATATATATATATATATATATATATATATGTGTGTGTGTGTGTGTGTGTGTGTGTGTAAAACATATAAAATATATAAAACTTGAATAAAACAACATAAAAATGTTAAAAATTAAAAATAAAATTCTGGTTTTATCTTTTCATAAAACAACATAAAAAAGATAAGATATTGAAAAAAGTTTTTCTCTTTGGCCGTGATCTTGAACCTTGGTCTACGTTGATTCTTTAGAGTGACGAGTTATTTACAATAAGTACGGCAGTGTATTGAAGCCGATCAGTTTGGTGCAATCGAAAGCATGAGCAAATATTTTTATACTCTATTACACGAGTTAAAATTGTTTTTGCACTTTATGACATGGCAAAAAATATGAATATAGCGACTGGTAAAGTGGTCAGTAATGTGTGGAGTGCTCGGTCTAACAATATAAGGTAATTGGTCGATCGTCAAAAAATGACCCTTCCTCTCACCTTATCTATAACTATTTTAGACCGGTCAATCACAGTAAGGGAAATATACAAAAAATCGTCGTTGAAAAAAATAAAAATGAAAAAAACAAAAATTTAAAGGTTTGCAATAAATTGAATAGTCATGAGGAAATACATTCTGGAATACGGAAGAGTTATTACAGGTATATGTCTGTATTTAAATATAAGAGATGCAGTTCTAAACGATGTAAATAATGCTCTAAAGCAAACTCCAAACACATTTCTACAGAGCATACACACAAGAATTTTTGTAAAACTTTTAACTGTATTTACGGCATTAAATGTAACATCTGCAATTTAACATATATTGGTCAAACTAAGAATTGTCTCAATATTCGTGTTAATCTCCATAGAAATCAGGTTTATAAGTTATTAGAAAAACCTGCAATCGAGTCCACGTTCGAGTTAAGACCCTTTGCTGAACATGGGATTGATAACATTATTGACACCCTTACTGACAACAATATAAGATTATGGTGGGAGAACCATCATATTGTAAATATGGGTACCATTTTTCCATATGGTATAAATAAAGTGAATTACGGGAAAACATTCAATAGCGATTATTATGGAGACATCTACAGTGACACAATTGTAAAAGGAAGGGACAAACCTGGCTTGAAACGCAATATACGAGGTGCAAGAAGACAGACATTGGGCTTGGAAGAGTCTGTAAACAATTTAAAGGAATTTTTTCGTGTTAACATGAGCGATAGGATTATACCACCGGGTTGGATAAAAAATTTGATAGATGGTATAAGACCAAAATATCTGAATAAAATTTTGGCAATTTTTTTTTTTTAAAGGGTTTGAATATTGTATTGAGTGAAATTAAAAATGATATTAAAACATACAAGGAGTTTTTCGTGGTAAAATTCAGCATTAAAAAATACGAAAATATATCATTGTCACGTATTGCTAATGATTGCATAAACATGCTACCTATTAAAAATGTAAAAGTGTGTGTCACATATAAATACAATACACCTATACGGCGTAAGATTTTCAATTATAATAAATTTTGTTGTGAAATGAAGAGGGAGGACATCGGGAATTGCGATTGCGATTGCGATAGTATGAAATGTTATATTGAGCCCAATTTGAAACATGTTATTACCGGTAATTTAGATATAATACGTTCTGCGGACTTGAGAGAGCTTATGAAAAAAGGAACTAAATACATATTTCAGGAAATTTGGAAAGTAATCGAAAATTTCAATGGGGATGTAGAAAACTTTATTTATAAAATGGCTGTTAAATACAGCTTTTCTATCTCAACTTTCGATGATTGGAAATATCAAGTTACTAAAGCATTTAACATGTGTTACTGGAAGAATTCTGATAATATACATCGTGAAAGATTTAATGTCAAAGAAATAAGAGAATTACAGGACAGGTATATTGTCACGTGGATAAAGTGACGGCCACTTATGCTATTACATGTAGGAAATTCTATCATAGTACTTTGCTGGAATACTATAAGAATGACACTATGTATAAACAACTGAGTATATCAAGAAGATCAATCGAAAATCGTATAGTAGCAATCTATAAAAAAATTGGATATGATCTGAAACAAAAGCGATTTCCATACTTAACCCTCATACCAAATCTTCACAAGAAACCTATAAAATTCCGACCGGATACAAAACATATTCGGAAACAAAACATACGTCGGATACAAAACATATTTAAAGCCGGCTAATGATAAATTACTTAAAATCTTTAAATCTGTAATTCCCATAATAGAGAAAAAGAAGCTCATATTGTATCTAATAGTTTTGAAGTTAAAAAAACGCTGGAAAATGTGACAGATAAAGTTTACTATAAAAGTTACGATTTTTCAGATCTTTTTACTTTCCTTATATACATGATGTATAAGGAAAGTATTGTGACGGGGTCGAAAATTCGAAATCGAGTTTTCGACGGGAGAGCACGTTTCAAGCATCCCTGATCACGAATCAAACATTTTTGAAGTGATGTCTGTGTGTGTGTATGTGTGTGTGTGTGTGTGTGTGTGTGTGTGTGTGTGTGTGAAAGTATGTGTGTGTGTGTGTGTATGTGTGTGTGTGTGTGTGTCAGTGAGTCTGTGGAGACGATAACTGACGAACGAATGGACCGATTCGAACCAAATTTGGTACAAAAATCACAATCCGTAAACACTGGAAGCCTATTGTTTTTAAACGTAATCGAATGTTCAGAATCCCCCTAAATTTTCGAGTGAAATTTAAGAAAAAATCGTCAAAAAATCAAAACCACTAATAAAGTTACGCAAATAGACATTTCTTATGTAATTTTTCATTAGAAAACGATTGACATAAATTTTAGAACGCTAACATGAACCGTTCTCTAGATATTGCACATTTTTCAAAAAAATTATTAAAAAGTCATATATAAAATGAAAAAAAAATATTTCCTATTGAGAAACATGTTCACTTTTCATATGAAATACCATGCGATAAATTTGGTGACATCATTCTCGTGGATCTAGCTCGTTCCATTCATGAAAAAAGATACTTTGAGTAATACTTTTGTATTTGAACGCCAATAGTCATTTATCTGCTGTAAGAACAACTTATTTCTTCGTCCATAACGCTTGGCGAGATTTTGGCGACGAATTTAGCAGAATGTCGCCAACTTGGCGACTTTTTGAAATGCTGCCAAATTAACGAAAATCTCGCCAAATGGATTAAAATGACGCTAAATTAATGAAAATGATGACTAATTGCCGAAAATTCAATATCTTGGAAAGAATATTAGTATCTACTATAAGAAAAACCGATTTTTTTACTGTAAAATATTAAATTCATTACATTATATAAGGAAAGTCATGTGTTGCCCACATCAGATTTTTAACATTATAAACATAAATGACCTTTTCGATATTTTAATGATAACTTTTGAAAAATATGATTTACAGACTTTCCTGAATTACAATAAATATCAAATCTTGGTACAAATGGTTCTTTTCGAAACCGTTTTGTTTAATGGAATGGATTTTAATAAACAACAATTTGGTATACCTATGGGGGGTAGTTGCTCATCTATATTGGCAGATATATATTTGAATAGCTATAAATCTGGAACACACATCTTAAATCAAATTATATTCATAAGAAACGTTGACGACATGTTGCCAGCTAGCGAGGAAGGGGATTACGCGGTGGATTTTAGTTTTTATCCAAGTGGTTTAAATCTGATCGAAAACCCCCAAAAAGATGACGGAATAGATAATGTTTTGGATCTTAGTATTGTTAATAATAAACGAAACGGAAAACATCATAAAACATATTTTCGTATCTATGATAAACGCAACGATTTTAAATTTGAAATTAATTATCGTGTTCCTTGGACATCTAATCTCAATAAACGAGTGTTTAGAAACGTCATTAGGAATTATCTGATCAGATGTAGAAGATTGAACACAAAGACAGAAGACCAATATTCGTGTTTGAAAAGATATTTTGGGGAAGCCCGTAGGGTTGGATATCCCAGTGGATTCCTTTGTAGTATCGCATCGGATTTTTACATTATCGATATGCAAGAGTGCAAATTAAGATTAACGGATTTTTAGTTGAATCTGTGGCAACTGTATACAGTATATAATCGGAGATTCCTCGGTTCTCGGAGTTATTCTGGTGATGAAAGGGATGGGTTAGACCGTTTGTGTGTTGAGTTAGATGGATTTATTGGTGGTATTGGTGGTGTTAGCCTGAGGTGGATTCGATTGGTTTCACATAAGGTATTTCTTTTGGATTTTGATTAATTTCTGTGTCTTTATTTTCGGCAATTACTTTAGTCGCAAGGACTTTCTATGAACGGTGCCGGTTTTCCGGGAGTGTTTGCCGCGGCACACAAAGCATGCTTTTAACTGGAGAGTTGGGGTCACAACCCCCCACAACCACTTTTTGGTACTGTTCATTATTTCCTTGAATTTTATATAGTGCATAAAATTGTTATTGCTGCTTTGCGCATACTCTTTTATTGTTTAATTGGTATGCATTGCCTTATTGGTAATATTATCCCAAACATTAGTTTAACAGTTTTAAAGTTTATATATATGTATATATATATATATATATATATATATATATATACATATATATATATATATATATATATATATATATATATATATATATATATATATATATATATATATATATATATAAGAAAGAAGTAATAATAGAAATAATTAATTCAAGTAATCGTGAAATATTAACATCACCATAGAAGCAAAACCACTGCCATAGTGCCAATAATAGAATAGAGCAGCACTGGCCAAAATTCGAAGCTAAAAAAGAATTAAATTCATTATCAGGTCTGAGTAATTGATTCTAATTAACCCAAATAAATGCCTGTTTCAAATTGGACAATATTATAATACTACAAATGTCCAAAATCAGATTACAGGCACCAAAAGAAGAAAAATTGTAGATAAGAAACATTAGGAAAGTTTGTACTACCATATTGCAGGAATCTTTCTTCTATCACTACGTATACCTGTATATGCGATCAGTCTCCACAGAATAAAAATATCTAGAAGCTTTAGAAATGGAACATGGCGAAGTAAACATACGGAATGAACATGACGTTCACAGCGACACTCCTAAACCCGTCCGTTGAGATAGAGCAGGAGTTGAAAATCCTTACTAAATAAGTGATTCATAGAAGAAATGGGAAAACGAGAATGCCACTATACACCATTATAAGGGCGCTCAAATCGTAATTTCAAACTGGCTAAAATTACAATTTTTAACGAAAATAAAATTCAAAACATTAATATTAATGCATCTTATTTTCAGATATTTTTATTTTTCTAATTGTTTTAGCTTATTTTATTATTTTCCTTTTTAATTTATTTATATAATTAATAAATATATATATATATATATATATATTGCTATAGAGAAGCATTAACATGTGATTTTATTCGAATTATTTAAATTCAGTTTGAGTAGTTTAAACACGCCCATTTACTTCCATTTTTAAAGGGAATTACTTATATTTTAATTGACATCCAAAATTTAAGAACATGGCAGTAAATCGTTCATAATTCATGAAGGTCTTCATTGATAACTATTTCCCAGAAACTAGTCTGATGAGTAATTTCATCATACAGATTTTAATAAGGCGAAACATGTGCATTACCCAAATATTGCTACAACAGAATAATGCGTAGAGAGATTACATACTTTGAGTATTGCATTGCGGGGTCATGTGATGTCTAATGTAGAATATAGCGGTTGCCGACTCTGATACCGCTATGTCACAAATGATGCATTTTCACAATCAAGTGGTGAAAGGTATTGGATGGTAATGATTTGCGTCTCTATAAGAGCAGTTTACAGTTTCAGAATTGCGGGAGGGAATAGCTTAGTGGTTAAGGCACGGAGATCGTACTCGAACAGGAGCTCCCCCGTGTCTACGCAGAATACGGACATGTTAAATATGTATGTCCGAAGTTCCTTCCGCGATATTGGTGGTAGGGGAATGAGAGTACTGTTCCAGTGAATATGCACCCTTCTTCTTGGGTTCCGGTCTGAACTGGATTGCACTTTCTCAGCTGTGCAAAGAGATACCTTATGCCTTTATATAGGTAGGATGGTCTGGTCTATTTAGATACAATTTTTGGAGTATGGTGGTGAAGGCGGGGGGGGGGGGCAGAGGCAGCTCTGATGGTGGCAACTCAAATATTTTCAATGGTAATAAGTTCTAGGTGATCTAAGGAATTCACTTACCTTAGCTTGTCAAATGTTTAATACAATAGTTCTGAAGGTTGTCTTAGATTTGCTCTCTGTAGAAGAGTGTGTGTTCCATTTAAACATAAATCTGGACCGATTTCAGCCCCGCAGGATATGGGGATCAAGGACATCACGTGATATCTCTGCGCAATCACAGTGCCGTTTGAGAAAACATAAAGGTCGGAATGGCTGCCCTATGAAAATCCAACTCACACACGGTTACCAAAAGTGTAGGTCTCAAACATAACTAGTTCCGTATGCTTTGTTTTCTCTAGACTTGCACTCCTCTATTGCCCGACTGCAAGGCAAAACTTGATTCATCAGTTAAGAAGATATTCGTCCACTACATGTGAGTCCAAATTGTATTTTTACGACACCACTAGAAACACGCGCTTTTTGCTTTGGAGCTCGACGAGGGGCACACATTCTTTGCATTCGTGTTTAGAGACCTCTCGCATTCAGGATAATGTGGAAATGATTATGGATTTAGTAGCAACCACTCGTTTAGTTGGCAGTGTGGGCTAATTATGTCTGGGCAGTAATGCACCAGTTACTGTAAAGTACTGTAACTCTAGGGCTTCCAGTCTTTTGTTCAGGTCCTTTGACGACTATTTTACTTGTTAGGAATTGTATCAGTAAACGGAAAATGATGGAATGTTGAACACGAAAGAAATTTGCCACCACCTGGAGGTGGTTCAGTCAATCGACCAGTTTACGTCACTCAACAGAACGCCATCATTCTGGGCCATGCAGGCATATTTTTTGTAACATGCTAATGCAAATGTCTTTACAAACTTTCCGCAAAAGTGTTCCAATGAAAGCCTTGAGCGCACACACATCCTTTCTACTGAACGTCTAATTTGCATATTTAAAGCAAAGAATATCATTTTTCAGACGATGTACGGTATTTGTATATTTCATTTGAAAAATCACAGCTGAAATCTCGCAATAAACTCCTCCATGCTTCTACTAGCTATCCGAGAATTTGCATTGTGTGCTTATCTTTTGGAAGGTAGTGCATATTAAAATATTTGCAATTAATAATTTTATAATTTAAAATTGTACATTTCGATTTTTAATTTGTACGTATAAAGACAAATTTATCACATGTAAGAGATGACACTACATTTCGGTCTGATAAATTAAAATCAAAAATGTTTTTAAAGTTTGATATATGTTTAAGTAAGTAAATAACTATGAGCAATTGCTCGTACTGGTGCTAAAATGAAGCTATGCACCAGTGCACAAATTCCAAACTGTACCGCACGATAACCTATCTATCTTTCTGAAGTTTAATACCTTAAAATTACCAACAAAAATGGAAAAATGGGGAGCGGGAAGTCGCTGCCACGCAGAACGCAGTGGGCTGTAAAATGAAATGTAAACAGGCAGTGACACTTTGCGATAAAGAACTTTTTTTACGAAACGAAAGCAAATTAAGCGTTGTGTGTTTCAAGTTGGGATGCTAAAATGTATTTGTTATGGTATGAACTATTTCAAAATTATTGAGATGCTACTGCTATAATGGAGCGGAAGAATGGTTACACAAGTAATAAAATGCATCGAAAAAGTGTTTATTAAATAATGTACACAAAGCGTGCAATATAAGTATAATACTTTTATAAATCAATACTTAATTAATTGGTCTAAATCGTTTTTCGAGCATCTTCATATTGTTACATATATCTAATGTCTTTCATTATGTTACATGATTCACTGTCGGAAAACTATATGTACAATCCATTACGGAATTATCATCTGTCATTACGGAAAAGTCCGCGTTGTTTGACCTTGGTAAAAATTTTGCCGAAACTTGACGAATCTTGGTGAATTTGAAAACTTAACAGAACAAAATATTTTCACACGTGTTGAATGAATTAACACTACTATCCACACTATCGAACTCCTTATTATTGTATATTTGTAATATGAAAGTTCATTTTAATTAGAAGATGCTATTTATTGGAATATTTATAATCTTGTTATTGATAAATAATATGTAGTTTCTTATATTTTTTTTAACTACAGATGTATTCTTTAAACACAACTTTAAAAGTTAGCTTTTATAGTGTAGAAAACCGGATGTTTTTTTACTGTTTGTTGATTTTGTCTCATTCACTGATATTTTTGTGTAAACAAATCGATTGATATTTCCTTTTAGACGATAAATTAGCTTATAATCTGAAACCGTTTTTTCTCTTCTCCCTGCGTTATATTATATTTTTGAATCAGTCTCAACCACTGGTTAATTTGTAGTAGTTGGATTGATGAAGGTAATTTTCGGAACCGTTTGCTTCCTTTTGTTATTTACTTCTTAATTACTGCCTCATTCCCTGTATTTTTTTTTCTTTCTTCCTTTAAAAGGGTTTGAATATTTTTCCTCCCTCTAAACTCTTCCAATTTTTACCAATAATTCAACGGTTCATTTATATTTTTTCTCATTTATACTTTTCTAACGGTATATTTTTCTCTTTGTCCGATTTTAAATCGCATATCAATGCTTCAGATTTCATTTGCAAAAATGGCCCCGCTCGTTTTAGTAGGAGGGGGGGGGGATACCGTTTATCGTTCAGTGGTGATGTGTTTATAGTTGTTTATTTCCTGATGTCAACCACATATGAAATTTTACTGTGTGTGTTCTAGCTATATTTTAAATTGCTTATCGCCTGCTTCGCTGCAGGTCGTGCATAGATATGCTTAAGGGCGCATACTGTTCTACGTGCTTTCTTGTCCTGAAGAATGGGACGTATAACGTCCTTGAAATAGTTATAGTCACTAAACTGGCATATGCTTGCTTTTGTCAAGGAATTTCTGTGTTTATCTTACAAGCAGCAGGTTGGGATTGGATAGACCAGTGGTTAGCGCGTAGGAATAGCACGCGGACCATCTGAGTTCGATTCTCGGATCTACCCAAACTGTCTCCTTCACTCGGAGTACGGAGACTTTAAATATGTGGTTCCGTAAGTCCTTCCGAGAGATTGTCGTACGGTTTTTTGGGATGCCGCCCACACTGTGTTCGGAGTAAATCGGACGGCACTTCCAGGCCATGCAAACAGATACCATACACGTCTGAGTAGGCCGGAAGAAGAAGTAGTAGTTTGCATTTTTGAAATGAAATGAATTAACTAAATGCTTGATGTACGTAATTTTAAACCACAGAAAGAATAATATGAACCTCATTACTCTTGGAAGGGCCATTCTACAGATGTTTAGGTTTTTCAAATTTTGCTGGGCTGACAACGTTTTACAATATAGTTTAAAATTATTCGGTGACAGTTTGGTAGGTAAATCACTGAGGGATTACCATGGTACTGTTTAGATTTTGATAAAATTCCGAAAAATAAAACTACTTTTTTTACGAAATGGCACGGATCTGGAAGTAAAAATGGAATATGCTTAAAAGTTAAACACATGCAGAACTTTTGTAATGAAAGCATGCGTATGCCAGTTATCTGGCATATCCTTGCCTTTATCACGAAAGTTTTGAAAGTGTTTACCCCTTTCAAGTAATGCCTTGTTTTGAAAGTTCTGAAAATGTTTGTCTTACATTATGCTTACTAATATTTATTAAATACTTTGTACGCAATATTTAACGACAAAAGCAAATAAGACCTACTCTTGGATGGACAGTTTTTAAAAATATTTAATTTCTTCCGAATTTCGAGGATGGGGTAATATTTTAAAATGCACTAAGTTGCTTAATAAAAAAAGAAGACAAATTAAAACTGCAAACTGGATGCAATATTCAAGAATGTATCCGTATCAATTTAAGTAATTAAATTCAATTTATTAGATTATGAATATGAATCGGTAGTGAAAGTCGTTTGCTGTCCACATCAGAATTTGCTTTTCAAAATGGTGAGAAAAAAACACACTATAAGTAGAGATAACGTATTGAAAGTAATTCAATATATTGATCTTGTTTCATAAGTCATTTTTGATAATGAAACTAATAAAACTGATTGCAATTTGATGAACCATTTTCAAGATGCTTCAATATATTTTTAAAATTCATGATTGGCAACATTTTAAGAATCGCCAAGTCACTATAAGAATATTGAGAATATTATGCATGTACCTGAACAATTTAATTTAAAGTAAACAACCATTTGATAAGATCGTATATAACCTCCTGTGTGAAAAAAAAATGAACTTTATGTGTTCTTGGAAGAATGAAATAAAATTTAAATTTCAGCTTATACTGAATACGTGCGAAATTTTACATTTTAATCAATACTAATGCCGAAGTTTACGAGAACTGAGAATCTTTGCAGAAAAGTATTTATTTCTTCAATTTTTTCAATGAAGAAAAATATGAAAATGTTCTCGGATTGATACATACATAAATATCTAAAACAAATTCCTTCACGAAGGGTATTTAAATACAGTTGCGCATGACTGCTCACACTCCTAAAATGTACCGCAATATAACCTATTTGACGTTCGTAAATTTAATACCTTAAAATAGGAAGAAAATAAGGAAAAAATATGAAACACTGAGACACTGTCACGTTAAAAGCAGTAGAGTGTAAAATGAAATGTAAACACACGGTGACATCTGACGATAAAGTACATTTTACAGACTAGGAAAAGTCGTATGTTTTAAGTTAAAATGTTACTATTAACATGTTACGATTTCTTTAGATGTAGCAAAATAAATAAATTGAAATAAATGAACTATATATATATATATATATATATATATATATATATATATATATATATATATATATATATATATTGATATATATATATATATATATATATATATATATATATATATATATATATATATATATATATATATATATATATATACATATATATATATATTTATATTTATATATATACTTTTAATTTATTTTTATTCCTTATTTCCCCACCAAAATGCCTGCACTTAATAACTTTCTTTATTTTGCATGACTATAAATATCTTACAATAAAGTCATTATTAGAGATAGATAATATGATTTTTATTTAGTACACTAAAAAGTACTTAACTTTTTCTCTTTACTAAGAAGAGATATGGCCAAGAAGAAATATAACAAACAAATAATATATATATATAAAACAAACAAAGAAACTATGATGACTAACGAATTCTGTCCCAACACACAGCCGGTATCAAATTTTATATAAAAAATGAGCTCGGACTGCACGAATATGAAACCATTACTGATTACAAGTCTTTTTAGAAACTGAATTTTAGCGAATTAATCGCATGAGTGCGGCATATCGTATAAATTTTCTTGTTGTCACTGCAAGTATCAATAATTACACGTTGAAGATCTCATAGAAAGTACAGAACGGGCACTTAAATGCTATTATCTTCACTGGGACTTCTGTTCTCATCGCCACTTGTATTTTATTTGACATATAATATAGGTTAATAATATATCATTTGAATTAAATAAGGAAAAACATATATGGAAACATAAATCAAGGCTGTCTGCGAATATATTTTTCTGGAAAAATATAAAAAATATCTTCTGTAAATACTGATGCATTGCAGAGAATACTGCTTATAGGGTCTACGAAATCATATATTTATAAAAATAATTATTTCACTAAATATTCAATGCTAATATGAAAATCAGAAGTATTTTTGTTTAACTTCACGATCAGAGATAATTTTTAGTTTATAATAAATTATATAATCATATTTGATGCAATCATATTTTTTGTAGGAAAATTACACCCGAAACATGAAAAATATTCTGCTTCAAAATAAAAATGGAATTTGTTGTTTATGTTTTCTATTTAAAATGAATTTAAAATTTTAATTTGCAAGAGAAAAAACTAATGTCTTATTCTGCATAAATAATAATGCATTCGTTTGAATTATATTGAACACATAGATACTGAAGCAATATCTGCAATATTTATGCAAATATTTATGCAAATATTTATGCAAATATTTATGCAAATTCGTAGTGACATATAATATATTGTAAAAATCCCATTAATGGTCGATTTTAAGAATTTTTAAATTTTCAAATTTAATTATATAACTGATATGAACAGTATTTTCATGCGTAATATCCTCTTTACTAAAGCCGACTAAGAAAAAAAAAATGGCTATTTTTATATTCATGTTTGCATTGAAAGATTTTTTATTCTTATCGTTTTATTGAGCACATAATTAAGTTTAGCACTGCTTAATACTGACAATATGCTCATTAACTACAAATTACTTTAAGAAAATTTATTAGATTTTACTTTCCCTACAATACATGGTAATTTATAGGAAAAGTGTTGGAATTGCGTAGAAGATAGCAATTCGAGTTTTTAACGGTTTGTACATCTTGCAAGAACTCTAGAACCCGCGAAGCCAATTTTTAGCGTGGCGTATGTGTATGTGTGTGTATGTGTCTGTCTGTACAATATACAATCCATTCCATCTGAAAAACAAATTGCCGAAATTTCACAAACGTTGGAATATGAGTTACTGGTTGGATACCTTGGTGCTGATTTGATAGAGGTATGATTCGGATAATTTAATTGAAAGTCCAACCCATCTGAAGATATCCAGAAATGATGATTCGTCGAAGCGACAGTATCCCTGTCAGCCCCGGCATATATCCCGGCGGAGCCGGCGTAAGAAACACCATCCGTCCGGCCACCCCAACCCTGCGATAAAAGTAGCATGCATTGACTGGACGCCACTGCCAGAAAAGGGGGAACAAATTGTTTGGGATAGGATATGTCTAATACCTGTCTTTTTGAGAGGTTCTACGTTTGGGTTTAACGCTCCCTCACCAGCAAGAGATATATTTTTTTCACATTTTTGCACGTCGCCTATTTGGTAATATGTCTGTCTAGTCATCAAGTGAAAAGAAAAAATTAAAGAAAACTGCAAATTTTGTGTAATTTTAAATAATTAGCCATGTTATTTGGAAAGTAAACTCAATTTACTGGATTATAAAAATCATTTTGGATCTATAAAATAAGACATGTTCTAGACGAATCTGTTTCTTTTTTTAATGTGGTGCAACTCAGATACATCGTACTCAAGATGATCAAAGAGGAATGGGGGGATGTTTGTACTTACTATGTTCCAGGCAACATGATATTTTATAACATAAATTTTGCGAGCAATTTTACGATTTTAGGATTTAACAGCAAAGGTAATGTACAATTATCTGGAGTTCATGCTCCCAAAATGTTCCAATTCACATCATTGTCCGCCTTATAAGACTAATGTTTCAATTGGAGACAATCTTGATACTTTGCAATGACAGTGTAAAATATACAAAGAATTTATGAAGACTTTTCATATAGTGACAAGTGGCATGCACACTTACTTTTCGACAAAACTATTAAGAATTTTTATACACTTTTATGAACTTTTTCGTATAGTTATGCTAATTTTCAGAAAAATTAGAACTGGAAATCCTTAATGAACCCATGACCTCCTGAAAATCTGATGATAAATATAAATGTACTTATCTAAGCTCTGTCTGTATCCAATCATGAGAAATATGTGCTGCAAGGATAATGTCAATTTTTATATTGAAATTAACATATCTTGAATCGGAAGGGGAAATCCTTGGTAAGACTCCCTACTACCATTAGAATTTAATGAACCCGTACTAGTCATCATCTAAGCTCTATCTAGATCTAATTATATAATAAAATATATTTTAAGGAAATTATTAAACCAAAAGTAGAAAATAAACGGAAGTTGAAATTTAAAGTGAATTTCCCATACCACTCAGAAACTTGAGACTAAATACATATCAGTCCTTATCATCTTTATCTAAAGCTAATGCCGAGATACACATGTTTAAAAGAAAACGACAATATTTGAACTTGGAATTGAAGAAACACGAAGTGAAAAGCATTAGAAAATCCCTCACTCCCTCTGGAATTTGATGCTGAATCGATATATGTCTCCTTTGTGTATAAAATAAAATATAACATTAATTGAATCACACAAAGAATATGCTACTTTAACGAAATCAAACTAGTCTGCACATGATAACTCACTTTCTTACCCCCCTCCCTCCTTTCATTTTCTCTTTAGTTAGAGACAAATTTAACATCCTATTCTTCCGGGATAAAATTATTCTGCGGGTTAATTCATTTTACCTGATTATAATTTCTTCAGTGCAGACAATTATAGGAAGGAATGGGAGAACGTGTTGTTCATAATGGGACATTTTTAGTTTGAATAATCAATACTTTACTTCACGTAAGTTGTTGTCTGAAATTCCATCATTTCATTTATTCATGACAAGTATTATACCGGTTCTTCGTACGGAATATATAATATCAAGGAGCTTAAAATTCGTAATTAAGTGAAAATTCATGTAGTAATGGTATTGTTATCCAAAACATTCTATTAAAGTATTTAATTTAATTCGGCTGAAAAGAAGTATAAGAATGTGTTCTCGATATACAAAATTAACTTCATAAACATATTTAAATAAAAAAAACATTCTGATCCCATTACTGAAAAAATTTACAAAAAAATATGAAATTAGATCAGCATATGACAAAATGAAATGTCTAAAATCGTTTTAGGAAATATACCGTGCCACTTTTATAGTGATTTGAAATTATCCATAATTCCCGTAATCTTTAAACCCGGAGGTCGTATTTGTTATATTATTAAATCCCAGTTATAAACACGAACTATAGACTAAATCTTAAGTAGGACTATTCTAAGGCTGCCCCCAAAATTTCATATAATCAGGAACAGCCGCTCTACCATAATGATGAGACAAACACACAAACATACATACAGGCAGGTTTTGAATTTTATTTATATTGGTTGGTGATCGAAACAGCACACAAATAAAGAAATAAATTCTTGCATTAATTTCTTATATCGAAAAATTAAACTATATCTTCTACCCTTTTTGCATCTTAGCAGACACAAATTTCTTAATTATTTCCCAGTCCAGACTTTGAAATGTCAAGAGGGAAAATAGGGTGTGTCGGATAATTGAAGAGTTCAAATAATCAGGTTTGGATATTTTGCTGTCTGTTGTAATGTTTTTCATTAATTTCAACTTTTTATTTTATCATGTTTGGTGATCACAGCAAGACAATAAAAACAATTTCTTAATAATTTATACAAAATGCATGTATATTTCCTACCCTTTATATATCCTGGCAGCCGCAAAATCCTCATCATCTTCTGAATCGACACTGATAGATAAAGGCCAAGATGTCTGCAGCAAGGAATCTCGAATAAGAGAGTTCAAACTGTAGCTGAAATCGTAAGTGTTCTCCGACCGAGTAAGTCTCTTCCGCCGAATCTGGCGGATATTATTCATCATCTTCATCGGTATACGTCTCCGGAATCGCCTTCAGATACAAAGTACTCAGTCTCCTCCAAAGAAAGAATCCATTGATATTTAACTGTACGTCAAGGACCCTTCACTGATCGGTTCTTGAAGAATTCGCAAGAAAAGGAGCTCTTCAGCCATTGTTAAAGATTGTCAGTCGGAATGGCTTTTTTGCTGTTCAGACTGCAAAGAGACAAAAAATGGGGATGTCATAAGAGGAAATGATTTTAATGAGGCGAGATTTTTTTAAGGCTGTATTGTGAAAGATATTAGAAAAATGTGAAACATTGAAAAAGTTTATTTGGAATTAGACACTTTTTGTGAAACCTTTATTAAATACTTAAGTAATAAAAAATATGTTATTCTCGTAGTTATTAGATAACTCATGATTTATATATTGGAGACGGAAATTTCATTTATTTCTATTTATAAAACATTTCGATTCGTTTTATAACTACCAGCTGCATTCTATAATGAGCTGTTTAACCTTATAAATTCAGTTATCTATTCATAAAATACATAATCATAGCCGAAATCCGATAACCAACTAACCTTCATTGGAATTTACGACAAACCTTTCAATAAAATCTCCGATTAACTCTCAGTTTTTAAGGCCTCCGATTCTTCTAGGAGAATTTCTAATCAGTTATTAGGCTTTGATAAAATAAGACATGCAAGAATAATTTTCATTAAGTCAGTTCACTAAATGGTCGATTTTAGTTTATTTCATAATGGTCAACATTAAAACAACCAAGATAGGATCTGCAAAATGTTTTCATTGACGGACATCTGCGTTTTACGCTAGTGTGCACATATCATGTGCGCAAAGAGCACGCTCGCCGGAAAGAGTGACTATAGATGTTACATCCAAATGTTTTATTCCTAATGATGTCCTCGTTTGCAGTCCGATTCGGATGAAAAAAAACTATATTATATTAATTTACTAAAACTATATAACTTTCTAATTAAGATGAAAAAGAGCATAGAACATACTAAAACCTTTTCTCTTGGTACCTTATACTCACATCAACATTTTCCCCATTAAAATGTGCGAAATGCATGTTGTTCCTCATCAATCTATAACTAACGAGTAACATATTTATTTCCAATCACTTTTACCCCATTACAATATTTTCTGTCTACATATGCTATATATATTGATTACTAGCAGCATACACGTACTTTATAAAGAATATATCTATCTATATTTGACAAATTTCTCGTTTCTTTGCTTCGTACCGCAAAAACTATATGAAATATGGTACGCTTGTAGATAAAAATATGAAATTTGATACGCTTGTAGAGAGTGCTTTGGAGAACACGCTAAATAAACCGTTTTTCGATATATATTTTAGTTTAATAAATATTTACTGTCAAAATCAAAATCAAAATATTTGAACTGCGAGTTCGCGTCCTGGATAGATTAACAATAGCAAGCCTACGAATTTTTGCAGGCAGGTACCTAGATATTTTAATTTTTGCGGGACGGAGCCCTTTTTATAATTTAGATGTAGTTTACGGGATATATTTCTTTTTATGCACTTCTGAAGTGAAAAAAGTTTCTTTCGTATTAACACGTTTCGCGATTTTCTGTCACGTACCGTCCAAAACTATAACATACAAAAATATGAAATTTGGTACATTTATATAGAAATAATTAGGTAACACGATGAAAGGAACCGTGTGCCGATTTAAACTTTAAAATTAAAAATAGCTCGCGAAGCGAGTTCCGGATCAAGGACTTCAGTTTTGAGATTCCCTGGGATAGGAAAAATCCCTGTTTTTCCCTCCTGCGGCAAATAGGTAGGGATAGTAAAGGAGTTATTTTAAGTTAGATATTTTAGAAGAGATGGGTGTAAAATCGATCTCTGTGAGCGCAGCGAGTAGGCAGTGAAGCCTCCCAACTCTCTAATACAGATACGGGGGTTGGCGAAAATTAGCGAGTAGGGGCAGAGCCCCCTAGTAATATAAAAAACCTATAATTCTCAATCATCTGCAAATTCCTATAGTATCCAAAATGACATTGTCATTCAAAACATTCCATTAAAATATTTAAATCAATGCTTCTAAAATAAAGTGTAGGAATCTCTATTCTCGCTATACAAACTTATCTTCACAGGCAGATCTGAAGAATAAAACATCCTTGTCCCGTTTTTCAATATATGCCAAAATAAAAGCGCTGAAATTGCATGGGAAGATATATATACCCGTACTACTTATATTCTCGAATATGAGAAGATATACCCATAAATTAGTAGAATATTACTTGCACTACAATATATGTGTTTGGCAAAATAAAATGTTTGCCAAAATAAAACAGTTAACTTAATAAACTGAAAATATTAATAACCCCCGTAATCTTTAAACTTGAAGGCCGTAATGGATAGAATCCAGTCAAAACTGAAATTCCGATAAAATGTATGTTATATACGTTTCTTTATTATTTAAATCGAAAAAAATTAATAAAAACCATCTACCTCTTAAACACATTGAATTTAAATCCGTTGCTAAGCGACGTGGTATAATTTTCTTCATATAAATTGCTATAATATATCGTCTGAATGATATCTCTATGGCAAATCAATTGTGAGATTATTTATTAATATATCGGCAACCCCTAGTTCTAGAAACTCGAAACATAGACTGTGTTTTATATAGAGCGATTTCACATTTACCCAAAGCATTTCATTAAATTCGGTGCAGCCGTTCTCACGTGATGATGAAACAAACATACATACCGGCAGGCGTATTTCCAATTTTATTTATATAGATTATATACATTATTTATATTTGTTTACATAGATAGAAGTCAATAAATATTTAATCAACCGTAATCTAATTTTTATTCCAATTCAAAAATGTATGGGCATTCGTTAATCGCCCGTTCTCATATTCCCTGTCCCCAATAAACCCTACTACCAATTATCCCCGCATGCTTTTAATTATAATACGATCAATTACATCCATTACGCACCAAAGATATGATTTTCACTTTGCATACTAAAACATCATTAACATATCCATCCATTTTACAAAGTTGAAAACTTAAACATCTGTTAAACCGAAGCAACAAATACATCAATTAGCTTCGTTTAAAATATTTCGAAGACCGACAGTGCATCGCTGCAAACGGGAATTGAAATATGCTTTGCGATAACGCTGCCGGATAGTATTTACCTTCCAATCAATAACACATGCATTAAACGGCAAGCAATTTTTTTTCATAGATTCCTAGCGTTCTGCCTTCCGGCAAAAAATTTTTGGAAAGTTATTTTAATGAGCGATAATAGAGATTGTCTTCTAAACCTTCAAAAATGAAACAAGCTAAAATTAAGTTGTTTGGAGATATATGATTTTGAACTTGAGTGTCATATTCTATAATGGTGTTGATGTAGTAGTTAGGTCCTCATGCCATCCAACTGTGACTTACCTTGTATATGATGTTCCCCATATGTGTGCTTCAGCGTAGTTTTACTTCTGTCATTTACAATTAAATATATTTTAAAATAATTTTAAAGTTGCACGGTTTTAGTAAAATGCACTAAAATGTAAAAATAATTTTCAGCTATCACAAAATTATTGGACACATATGACTAAAAATGAAATCGTGAGTCGTTCATACTTGAATTGTATTGGTTGGCAATGCATATTATTTTGTAAAGAGGAATGTTGAATATCTCTTGAAATGGAGTTGATGGTAGCGATTGATAGGCTATTTATACATACATATATTTTTAACTATATTTGTATATATACATATGTTGCCAGATTTTTAAATAAAAATTGTCAAAGAGAAATTTACAGGAATTCAATGTAATCAATCTTAAGTAAGACATTTCTATGTTGGTAGTTCTATTGTTCCTTAAAGGTAGATTAAAATCCAAACCGAACTCTTTTATATGTCCCCAAGATTTTAATTTTTGTCATATATGACCAAAAATGTAGTGAAGGATCTGAATTTTTTTTAAATATTTTAATGCTTTATGAAAATATGTTTTAACTTAAAAAGTTATTTATTTATATATATATATATATATATATATATATATATATATAAATAAATCAATATGTATAAATGAGTGAAAGATACAAAATTCCAGAAAATCACACGAATAAGGCGCTATGCTGCACTACAATGTGGATTTTAATATCATACCAGAAAAGTATAACAATGAAAGAAAGCAATATATCAAAGATTGGCCGGGGGGGGTTGTGACCCCCACTCCCCGGTTAAGCCAGCTTGCGTCTAGACAACACTCCCGGTAGCCGATATATTGCACAAAGATGAATACCGAAGTATCAAAATTTCAAAAGGATTCTAAAAAGGATTCCAAAAAAAAGGATTTTAAAAAGTAGGTTACAGATCATGTAAGTGTGGAGTACCCAGAAGACACGTATTTAAAAAACTGTACTATATCTACTCTCACTAAACTAAAGGCAATAAGAATCCAAACATATAGATTTTAATGATCAAAGCAGATACCATACCATATCCACTATCCACCATGACGAATCCAGCACCAATACATCTGCTAGACATTATCTATTATATAAGAATGTACTCATTCTTAACATGTGTAAAGATGGTACTGACTCCCTAACGTGATCAACACACGGGAGGTTCGGCATCCAAATATATGTGGTAACTCTCAGTTACGGTTATATCATAAAATTTGCATATTATGTTACACAGAAAACGCTTCGGAAAGCCTTGTGCAATTGCACCATGGAGGAAGTTAATATCGCTATTGTAACGATCATTAACATTACTGTTGATTCTTTTGCTTCGCAAAAGTTGGTTCAAAATTATGTTTCTGTATACATTCCTATGTAAGCATGAATACCAAGGAACAATGGAATTTATAACAAATTTAAAATCTCTACGTTTATCGTAGAGGCGAAATCCAGTTGATCTATCAGGAAGTTTGTACAGAGACAGATCAAGAAAATTAAGACTTTCATCAGGGTTGTATGGTGTTTCTGTTAAAGTTAAACTTTTTGGATAAAATCCAAAATCCAATATAAAATTTTTTTCTTTACAGGCAAAAAGGATGTCGTCAACGTAACGTATGAACAGTAATTCGTTTAAAATGTGTATGCCCTCCTCATATTTATTGAGGTAAATGTCGGCGAGAATAGAGGAACAACCACCTCCCATGGGTATACCATGGAGCTGTTTGTAGAAATTAGTACCATCGTATAAGACGGTTTCAAATAGTACTAGATTAACCAAAGTTTTAAATTTACCTAGAGTAATAAGTTTTTGCATATTATATTTTTCGTAGACTTCCATCAAAATGGCAAAAAGATCTTTAATATCTATATTACTAAACAAATCATTAAAATCATAACTTTTATAATGTAAATCTTCAGATATGGTTTTAATTTTTTCTATTACTTCAAGACTATTACTTATGAAATAAACACCATTATTTTTTATTTTAATCATAACTTCTTTTAAGATAGATTGAAGTTTATTATTTGCTATTGTTAAGTAAGTTTTATAACCATTAGTAATGGGGCGGAATTTCACAGGATTTTTATGCAGTTTTGGTATTAAAGTAACATAAGGAAATTTAATAGATTTCAATGTGTAACCCACAGATTTATAAAAGGCCCTTATACGGTTTTCTATTTCGTTCTGTGAAAGTTGTAAAGGTATATATACATCACGATCCCGGTAACATGCAATCAGTAATTTATTATAAAGATGTTGACATGCAAATGCATAATTTGATGTAACTTTATCAACGTATGTAATTACGAATTTCTTCTGCAAAGTTATCAATTCATTTCTATTGTAGTTTTTTACAACTTCTTTCCTTCCAAAGTTATTGTTATTATATGTTTTAAAAAAGGCATCTAATACCTCCGATTTCCATTCATTATATATGGAAGTGGGTACACTGTATTTCACTGCACATCGATAAATGAATCTGTCCATATCTTGCGTAAGTGTACTACCAATAGAACGAAACTCGGCTATGCGAAATTTAGTGCCGAGTTTGAAGAAGGGTTTCAACGATGATGTCTGTAAAAGATCAAGATCACCAGAAATAACGTGACCATGATGACTGTCGATAAAATTGGAATATTCTGTACAGGAACAAAGCTGTGGATCGTAAAATACCTTTCTACATACTGTGTTATAGTTATAGAAATCTCTGCATAAAGGTTTAGCATATTTATAAGCGATTTTAATGTGTGTATTAGAAATAGGAAACTTATCTTGAAATTTATTTATATAAGATGAAATATTTACTTTATCGAAATTTTTATTCTTGTAATTAATAATGAGATATTCTTTATTGATATAAACAGGTTTGTTTTTGATTAAATTTAAGTTTAAGTATTTTGCGCGTAATTTAATGTAATCTAAGAATATAGCAGCAATATGAAAGTTTTGTGAAAAAAGTTCCTTAAAAACGTCACTATTACAAAAATCCCAGATATCTCTCAGAAATCTATTTCTGACTCCATAAATGCAATTTTTAATCCATGTATGTTGTATTGTCTCACCATCAGCACATTTTCGAGCAAAAATCATAAGATTTTGTATTGTGTCAGAGAGTTTTAATTTTATTTTTCAGCCACCATGTTTATTACGTTTTAAATTTTCATTTAGGTGGTAATGTTTCTGATTATTGATTACAACATTAGAGTCGTGTTTTTTTATATATTCGAAATTATAATTGTTATTATATAACATGGAATTCAGACCATAAGGATAAAGAGTGTTGAAATGGTGAATGTAATAACTCTCCCACCAAAGGCGTTCTTTAAGGTTGACTACTATATCCAATATAGTCAATTGCATTGCCTCAATACCATGATCACTGAAGTGACGAATTTCCATAGATGTATCAAAAGAAGGATCTTTCTGCAATCTATATATCTGGCTTCTATGTAGGTTGATTCTTACGTTAATTTGATTTTTAGTTTGTCCTATATATTTTAAACCGCATATCTTGCATTTTATACAATATATGCAGTTATAAGACTTGCATATTATACGATATTTTTGGTTATTACAGATTTGAGAAGGATTTACCATAGGACAAAGTTTACATCGACTAGATGTACATTTTTTGTATAAAAATTTACAGAAATTTCTGTAATGGCTATTATATGAAGGATGATCACAAATACTAGATTTCACAAAACAACAAGAATTTACAGGTTTTTTGGCTTTCTCAACGTTAGGAACAACAGGCCTGAAATATCTATCTATAGTATTCAAGGAAGGGTGACTGTTTGACGATTGGCCAATTCCCCTATGATCGGCCAACCGGGCCATCGTAACATTTGTTACGAAGTTGCCAGTCGCTAAATTAATTTGTTGTGTCATATCATAAGTAGAAAAGGATATTTTTTTAACCATAAAAAAATCCAAAAAAGGGGGAGATTGTCATAACATAGACATATAAATATTTCCACTCAAGACACATATCAATAGCAACTATATCTTATAAACAGTCATAATATCCTAATAGTACCATATCACATACACCTACAGATACCCATAATTCGATGTTCCCCCAATTGAGAAAGTATTTTCCATTATCTAATATTTTTGTATTTGAGTTTTTTAAGGTTTTTAATTTTTTATTTTTATTTTTATTTTTATATTTTATATTTTTTATAATATTTTTATATTTTAAAATTTTTTGTTTTAAATTTTATTAAATTTTATTATAATGTTATGTAGATAGTAAGATACCATTCTATGCACATATCAAGTGCCTCTATAACACGTAAAAACACCGTAAGGCACGCTGAAAAAACACCAATACAGATACTGAAGGAACACATCACGGTAGTAATCACCTTTTATGAACACACCGAAATATCAGAAGGCCGTCATGACTAACATTAAGCCACCTGGAGCGAAGTTCAAACATCCCCCCCCCCTGTAATTAAAGTATATATGTATGTAGTTGAAGTTCAAAAGCGCGATGCAGCTATACATGATCAACAACAGAATATATAAATAAATAAATATGTATAAATGAGTGAAAGATACAAAATTCCAGAAAATCACACGAATAAGGCGCTATGCTGCACTACAATGTGGATTTTAATATCATACCAGAAAAGTATAACAATGAAAGAAAGCAATATATCAAAGATTGGCCGGGGGGTTGTGACCCCCACTCCCCGGTTAAGCCAGCTTGCATCTAGACAACACTCCCGGTAGCCGATATATTGCACAAAGATGAATACCGAAGTATCAAAATTTCAAAAGGATTCTAAAAAGGATTCCAAAAAAAAGGATTTTAAAAAGTAGGTTACAGATCATGTAAGTGTGGAGTACCCAGAAGACACGTATTTAAAAAACTGTACTATATCTACTCTCACTAACCTAAAGGCAATAAGAATCCAAACATATAGATTTTAATGATCAAAGCAGATACCATACCATATCCACTATCCACCATGACGAATCCAGCACCAATACATCTGCTAGACATTATCTATTATATAAGAATGTACTCATTCTTAACATGTGTAAAGATGGTACTGACTCCCTAACGTGATCAACACACGGGAGGTTCGGCATCCAAATATATGTGGTAACTCTCAGTTACGGTTATATCATAAAATTTGCATATTATGTTACACAGAAAACGCTTCGGAAAGCCTTGTGCAATTGCACCATGGAGGAAGTTAATATCGCTATTGTAACGATCATTAACATTACTGTTGATTCTTTTGCTTCGCAAAAGTTGGTTCAAAATTATGTTTCTGTATACATTCCTATGTAAGCATGAATACCAAGGAACAATGAAATTTATAACAAATTTAAAATCTCTAAAAAAAATTTTATATTGGATTTTGGATTTTATCCAAAAAGTTTAACTTTAACAGAAACACCATACAACCCTGATGAAAGTCTTAATTTTCTTGATCTGTCTCTGTACAAACTTCCTGATAGATCAACTGGATTTCGCTTCTACGATAAACGTAGAGATTTTAAATTTGTTATAAATTTCATTGTTCCTTGGTATTCATGCTTACATAGGAATGTATACAGAAACATAATTTTGAACCAACTTTTGCGAAGCAAAAGAATCAACAGTAATGTTAATGATCGTTACAATAGCGATATTAACTTCCTCCATGGTGCAATTGCACAAGGCTTTCCGAAGCGTTTTCTGTGTAACATAATAAGCAAATTTTATGATATAACCGTAACTGAGAGTTACCACATATATTTGGATGCCGAACCTCCCGTGTGTTGATCACGTTAGGGAGTCAGTACCATCTTTACACATGTTAAGAATGAGTACATTCTTATATAATAGATAATGTCTAGCAGATGTATTGGTGCTGGATTCGTCATGGTGGATAGTGGATATGGTATGGTATCTGCTTTGATCATTAAAATCTATATGTTTGGATTCTTATTGCCTTTAGTTTAGTGAGAGTAGATATAGTACAGTTTTTTAAATACGTGTCTTCTGGGTACTCCACACTTACATGATCTGTAACCTACTTTTTAAAATCCTTTTTTTTGGAATCCTTTTTAGAATCCTTTTGAAATTTTGATACTTCGGTATTCATCTTTGTGCAATATATCGGCTACCGGGAGTGTTGTCTAGACGCAAGCTGGCTTAACCGGGGAGTGGGGGTCACAACCCCCCCCGGCCAATCTTTGATATATTGCTTTCTTTCATTGTTATACTTTTCTGGTATGATATATATATATATATATATATATATATATATATATATATATATATATATGCATATATATATATATATATATATATATAATTTAAATTCCTATTAAGTAAATATAGACTTTTATTTATTTCTATTCCTTATTTCCCCTCCAAAATCCCTGTACCTAATAACTTTCTTTTGCGTGACTCTAAATATTATACAATAATGTCATTGTTAGAGATAGAAAGTATGATTTGTATTTAGTACTCTAAAATATATTTAACTTATTCATTTTACTAAGTTGTACTCTGGAACGTCCGTAAAACCAAAGCAACAAGTACAACAATTAGCTTCGATTAAAATATCGACAGAGATCGACAGTGCACAGTTGAAATGGGAAACTCGAATATGCTTACACTACAAATATGCTTACACTTTTTTCTGAGGTTATGGCATATCATTTTCCTTCCAATCAATAAAACACGCATCAAACTGAAAAAAAAAATCATTGGCTCCTAGCTCTCTGTTTTCTGAGAGAAATTTAAAAAATACAATATAATGAGCATCTCATTTGGGAAATAGAATGTCTTTTGTCTGTTCAGCATTCAGAAACGAGACAAGTGAAATACTAGATTTTTGGAAAATATTTCTTTCTTAACTGGCGCACCATATTTTACAAATACTTTGATATGGAATCACTTTGGGGCTCTTATTTCTTTGATGTGACATGCATTTATGCGTCCTATTTATTTGAGTTCGATCGACTTTCAGTGTGGTGACGTGCAAAATTATATTCATTGGGTTTCCATTATATCAAAGTACATTTAAGCAAAATCTTAAAAATTTAATATTTTACAAACTGCCGCTCAGTTAGACGAACAAATTTTTGTCAAGCTTTTCCTCCTAATCTCTCGACTGTCGGGTAGTGAGGTTGATTCATCATGCAAGTTTGAATGTTGTACTGTCTATAAAATTTGTAATTCGTTCCGCTACCCGTGGTGCGCCGAAGCAACACCATATAACGACATAAAGGTTTACACGTTACGACCACTGTATGGACAAAATGTCAGTTAATCAAGTGCCTGGCTATTGCAAGGAATAAACGTTAGAAAATACCACGCAAAGTAACTATCCTTTTGCATATGCTATGTTGTAACTTCCTATGGTATTATAAAATGTTCAATTATGTTATATATTTCATTTTTTAAACGATCGGGTAACGGTGTTTTTTAGACTTTCACAGTTATTTAAGAAAATATAATTCGTACCAGGATTTAATTCGAGATTCCTGAATTGTGCCTAAATAAGCTATAAACTGCATCATTCGATCAATAAAAGAAATAACTATATTTACTTTAACACTGGCCTAATATATTTCTATACATATAACAGGCATTGACCGCAAATAAAAAAAATATGATGTGGGCATTACATGACTTTCCCTTTGTAATGTAATAAATTTCCCTATTCACAGTGAAAAAGTAATGTATAAGATCCCTGTACATTGTTTTTAACGTTGATTTGTAAATTTGATGTTTTCCGGGTCAAAACATGTAAAACTATTTCGAAATATCAATTAATGTATATTTAGCGCAACTATAAATTGATAATTATCAATATTGGTGGTATTAACAATAAGCAATATAGTCCATATATTTAAAACAATTATTGGTTAGATCATCAATTTGGTGTCATTTTATTTAACTTTGCGTCCATTTTGCAACACAATAAAACAATACATTCGTTAATCTGGGGTGAACTATCTCTAAATTGGCAATATGTCGCCAATTGAGTCACCAAGCATGTCAACTTTAACGCCAAGCGTTACAGAAAAATGGAGAAAAGAGCATTTCTTTTATAAAAGTGACTATCGACGAATTGCTAGGCATCAAAATACAATACTATGACACAAAGTATCTTCTCTTGTGAATGAAACAAATTATATTCACAAGAATAATGTTAAAAACTTTTTACATAATATTACATATGAAAAGTGAACATGTAATACATTTATATAATAGTTAATACAGTTTTTAATTTTCAGTAATTTTTTAATAAACTTATTTAAATAGAGTAAAGTACCCTGAGAAAATTCTGCGCTTTTTACGTCAATCGTTTTCTAATGAAAAATTACATTAGAAATGGTTATTAACGTAACTTGAAAAAAGGTTTTTAATTTTTGAAGGCTTTTTCAAATGTTTATTTGAAAATTTGGGAGTACTTTGCACATTCCATTGCGTTTAAAATCAATAGGCTTCCAGTAATCACCGATTGCAATTTTCGTACCATACACACGCTCTATATCTCTCTTCCTCTCTCTCTCGCTCTATCTTTTTATCTCCCTCTCCCAATCTTTATCTCTCTCCCTCTCTTGCTCTTTCTTTCTCTATCTCTCTCACACACACATATTGACAATAGGGCGCGGTAGCCCATTGGTTAGCGCGCTGGAGTTGCACTCGGTAGGCCCGGGTTCGATTCCAGCCACTGCCAAAACTGCCGCCGTGTTCATGCGGAGTACGATCACGTTAAACATGTGGGTCCGAAAGTCCTTCTGAGAGGTTGGTGGTAGGGAAAGGAGGGTACGGTCCCTGTGGATGCCTCCCCCATTGGGTTCCGGTCTGAATTAGGTGGCACTTCCCGACCGTCCAAACAGTTACCTTACACCTTTCTGGTAGGTCGGACGGTCTGGGTTTCAACAACAACATACACAAGCACACAGACATCAGCTCAAAAACTATCTATTCGAGTTTAGGGCTGCTTAAAATGTGCTCCTCCTTCGAAATTTCGAATTCTGATTTTCGATCCATCGCATTACTTCTCCTATACTTTATACTATGCATATAGGGAAAGTAATGATAAATAGTACACTTAATATCTCAAAATAAATACCAGTAAAATAATATACGGGATTTTATTAGTTACCACATATCACATTTTTCCAAACTTACCATTAACATCATCTGCTCTTATCTACGATTTCACATGGAGGTAATTTTTATACAATAAATTATAAATATTAAAGATCTAAGACATGTGATTCCCACATTGTAGTACACTAAAACATAAACATATCTATTTCACCAAGTTACAATCTGGAATGTCTTATAAGCCGAAGCAACAAATACATAAATTTACTTTATTCAAAGGAACCGGCAGTGCAACATACCAAAAGGAAGTGAAATATGCTTGCTGATAGCGTTGGCGGTCCTCCTCTCAATCTATAAACATATACATAACATTTAAAGAAAAATTCAGGTCCTCAGACTGCTCTGTCTCCATATAAAAATTTTTAAAAAGTTAGTTTAATGATCATCCCATTTAGGAACTGAACTTGTATTTTTTTTTAAATTAACAAATGAGACAAGCAAATTATCTACGATTTTACATGGATGTGATCTTTATATACTTGTTTCCAAAAATTAAGAACGGACGATAAAATCAACAAAATTGGAAAAATAAAATTTCGATTAACTCAAAATTGTATACGAAGGTAGCAAATGTGTTTATGCCTTAAAGACAAGAAGAATTATGTGCATAGCTGAGAAAATTTTGTAAACATTTTTAAAACTTTTCGTAAGTTATATAACATCGTCGCATTTGAGTCATTAACAAAATGATGTTTAAATGCAAACAAATCAAACAAAACTTACATTAATATGGTATGTGACTACCCCGGACCTTCACACAAATTGTACAACGAATTTCTTTGCCTTCAATGAGGTGATCAACCATCGCAGATGCGGCCATTCCTCCAATAGGAAAGTTTTCAACTCTCTGAGACTAGCTGAAGGAGGTAAACGTGCAGAGACAGAAAGGCCGAGGATATTACAAAGGTTTTCAATACGCTCAAGGTCGGGGGAATATGCCGGCCACTCCGTACCAGAAATGCCCTCACTTTCCAAGTATTCGTCAACGATGTTAACTCGATGGGGACGGGCATTATGGTTCATAAGGAGGAAATCAGGTCCAACTGCTACAGCGTAGAGTCTCACAATGGGGTTTAGGACTTCATCCCGATACCGCGCAGCCTTTACAGAACAACCTTTAAAGATGTGCAGCTCTGTGCGATATCCCTTTAAAATTCCAACCCACACCATGATGCTGCCACCTCTGAATGCATAATATTCGAATTTGCTCTTGGCCTGATTGCGTGTGCCCCGTTCTCTCCTGACCCTTACACGTTTATCATCTGATTCCAGGGCAAATCTGGACTCGTGAACAGGACTTTGGACCAATCTGACACAGTCCAATTGACATGTTGACGGCACCACTTTAATCTTCCCGCTCTGGCTTGGACGGTTAGTGAAACACAGAAACTTGGTACTCTGGCGTACAGTCCCTTCACGTGGAGCCTTCGGCGTACACTATTGGCAGATATTGTCTTACCAAGTGCCTCTGCAACCATGGATGTAACAGTTGTGGAGGTTGCTCGTTGATTCCGTTTGGCTACTATAGCAATACACCGATCATCAGAGGGGATGGTAATCCTTAGACGACCGAGCATAGATCTCCGGATAAATGTTTGACTTGTTTGGAATTGCTTCCATAATCGAGAAACTACCGAAGGATCAACGCCAATGTAAATAGCGACATCTATGATTGGCTGTCCTACTTCAATGCATCCAAATGCACGACAGCGCTCACTATCTGTAATTCGTCTTTTTTCGGCCATACAAACACGAATATCACCAAAAATAATCCTTCAAAAGTTATAAACACGTTGTATCAGCATTTAAATACACGCGCTCAAACCATTGAGAATGTTGGCGTTTTCAACGACTGCCTAATTAGCATATATCAGGAGAGTCAATCGTGATTGGCTGTAACGTAACATACGATATTCGTATACTGCCGTCTACTCCCCCAGCGATTTTTTGCCACTCAAATTCAAATACGCTTTCGAATAATGAAAATTTGCTTTGCTTGCTTAACTTTTGGAAGTGAGTGTACATTAAACTCTATATATTAAAGATATAAAACATGTCATTTCTACATTGTAGTACACTAAATTATAAACATATACATTTCACCAAGTTACAATCTGGAATGTCTTATAAGCCGAAGCAACAATTACATAAATCAGTTTTATTCAAAATATTTCAAAAAACCGTCAATGCATCGCAGCAAACGGGAGTGACATATGCTTCCGGATACCGCTAATGGTCTTTTTACCAATCAATAAAACGTACATTAAACGAAAAAGAAAAAAATCAGGTACTCACACCTCTCTGTCTCCAGATATAAAGTTTTGAAAAGTTAGTTTAATGAGCATCTCATTTGGGAACTGAACTTGTTTCCACTTTAAAATTCACAAACGAGATGAGAAAAAATAGTTGCCCGCTTCATTTTTAACTGCTGTGCCAATTTTACCAGAAGGTTAAGATGGAAATGATTTAAATATCTTATTATTTTCCATAACATTTAATATAATGAATATAGTTGTTTTCAATAATTACAATTTTCGACTTAATCAGACGGCTGTGGTAATCTAACCCTTTCAGGCCTGATTTTTTCCTACGGATAAAACAAATTAATTGATATTATTATATATCATTATATGATGTTAAACGTGTTAAAGTAAAAAAATAAAGTTTTTTTTTTTAAGTACACACATGCCCATTGCAATGTTCTAACGACATAAAAAGCCTTAAACCTTCGTGTAGATTGGATTGAGTAGATCAAAAGAGAGAAAAAAAAGTAGAAGTTGATTGTCTATAATTATATGTCTATCATTTTAATCGAAACTTGACTGTTTCTCGATTATTCCTCTCTCAAACTCCCTTATTAATAATTGTCTTTTCTTTTCTTAACTTGGGAATTTCCAGTTTAATATTTCAATTTAGTTTTCTTCCTTCTTCTTACGTCGGTAATTTTCTTCATGTTTCCTGACTTTTTGTTTTTTTACAAAATATATACTGATGATGCACTTTTAGCTACAAAAACCAGTTAGCGCCTTTATTTTCTGTTCTACTTATATTTTTTTGGAAACTGCTATTTTTATGTAGGTTTGGACGACTTATGTAGCTTTCAAATCCGCTAAGTTTCCTTTATTTCAAATTTAAAGCGAAACGTATTTGCATTATTTTACTCACAAGCGCTTTGGATTCTTTGTTAAACTTTCATTTTCCACGTTGGTAATTTACTGTCCATTCATAGTAACTTGCCTCTTGCTACTTATCTTCTTCGTTGGTGTTTACTTCTTTTACTTCCTCTCGATGTTTTCGACCCCTTTTCTTACTTCAGTCACATTTTTTTCTAACATCAATTGCTTTCCCTGTTTTCTAACATTTTTACCTGACATCACTTGCTGATCTAGCTCTCAGAAGCTAGTTACTTGACTTCGAAACCTGTGAATACTATTCATTTGGTGTTATATGTTGCTTTTCACGAAGTTATTCTAGTTTTACTATCAATAATGCTATCATCAGAATCCCATTCGTCAATATCCGAGACTTCAGCCCTATTAATGTAATCCAAAACATATATTAAATCGCTATAATTTCTATATTGTTTTGCAATACAAAATCACTATGTTATCCTTCGTAAAAGTTATAATTGTTTCAATAAAATGTGAACACATAAAATAAAATCGAAATTGAATACAATAATAACTGAAAGATTTTAAGAATCAAAATCACTCGGACCATTTGTCCATTGTAATGGACACGTGATTTAGCTCCTATTTTTTCTAAACAACAACTAGTAATAAAATATAAAACTGTTTTTAATGCTAAGATGAACTTATATAGATTGTATAAACATATCATCGCACATTTAGATAATGTGTTTTATATAAATCAATAAAAAATATCTTCAACTTACTGTAAATCGGAACATGTAGGCATTTTTAAAGACTGCGTGCTGTAGGCACATGATTATTGTTGCCAAATAAAAAAAAACGAAAACTGTCAAAGATATTATTTATTCTTCTATCCGTGGATCAAGATTCAACACTCTGCAGTCAATATGAATTAAAAGAAATAATAATTTAAAATGTATGTCCATTGCAATGGACGCAAGGTCTGAAAAGGCTACACTACAAGTCCACTCAGTGACGTATGTGTGTTGTTTGAGACCCAGACCGTCAGACCTACCAGAAAGGTGTAAGGTAACTGTTTAGACGGCCGGGAAGTGCCACCCTGGAACCCAGTGGGGAAAGCATCCACAGGGACCGTAACCTCCTTGCCCTACCACCAACCTGTGGACTTACGGACCCACATGTTTAACATGATCGTACTCCGCATGAACACGGCGGCATTTGTGGCAGCGTGCAAATCTAGCGCGCAAACCACCGGGCTCCGCGCCCGAAATGTGCCAACAGCACGCGGTGTTCCCAGGTGGTCACTCACCCAAGTACTAACCGTGCCCGATGCTGTCTGACTTCGGTGATCTAACGAGAACCGGTGTTTTCAGCACGGTTGAGCCGTTGGCTGATATCTGTGTGTGTATGTCAGATTTAAAGCTACGATATGTTAATGTCGTTCTTGATTTCATGATATGTTAATGTAGTTATTGGCGTTATAGTGAGTGCCAACTCACTGCCTTGAAAAGGAAGTTCTTTTTAGACTGCAAATTACCTTAAAATGTCAAATAAGCATCCCCATTATATATATATATATATATATATATATATATATATATATATATATATATATATATATATATATATATATATATATATATATATATATATATATATATATATATATATATATATATATATATATATATATATATATATATATATATATATATATATGTGTATATATATATATATATATATATGTGTATATATATATATATATGTGTATATATATATATATATGTGTATATATATATATATATGTGTATATATATATATATATGTGTATATATATATATATATGTGTATATATATATATATATGTGTATATATATATATATATATATATATATATATATATATATATATATATATATATATATATATATATATATATATATAATAAAAATATAATATAAAAATTCAATGATACAATAGAGAAAAGTTGTAACTCTTCAAATTAAAAAGAAGTATTAAATAGAGAATCTACCATGAGGAAAATTAAATGCATATTTCTAGTCATCAAGTTCATCAACAAATATCAGATAATAATGATAGATAATCAACAAATATCGATGGTGTGGAATCGAAAATAGGAAACCATAACCAAGCATTAAAGCTATACACGTGGAAAAGCACTAGGTCGAAAAATTGTTCATTTCGAAAAAATGATTTTTCAAGTACATATATTTAATCAAAATGAACACAAAATATGCTTGTTTCTTAAGCAAGAGATATATTTAATCTATAACTTTTGCTATTAGGATGACAAGCATAAAGATTGAAAAATTATATAGGGAACAAAAATACCTGAAATACATTGCAAATGTCCTATTCATTCTAGCATTACATGACGAGATCAATGTTGCTAATCGCAAAAGATAAAAGTAAAGATTTACTGTTGTCAATCGTGAGACAGAAAATAATTGCGAAAATGCAGTAAAATGTGATTGTCTACAGTAATATGTAGCTTCAAAATAAAGAGGCCTGTAATATAATAGAAAACATAGAGGCTAAAGTATAACAGGATATAAATACCTTGTAATGTTTATTCAAGAGAATGTAGATGTTTGGTTTTATAAGATACTAATGAGAGAGTTTTAAGAATATTAAGCTAATCTAAACTTTTTAACTGTACCATTTACTAAATATGCTTGATATTTATATAATTTACAAGTAATTTTTAGATTGTCAATGTGCAAAGCGTGAAATATATATATATATATATATATATATATATATATATATATATATATATGTAAATATATATATGCAAATTACAGATATCTTCATGAGTAACATATTTATGTAAAAAATTCTTTATAAGGATATCAATAATTAGGTAAAATAATTAACATAATTATAACACTAACATAGCATATGTAAACAATGTTCTCATAAGCTACTTCTTAATTTTATTTCTTAATTATACACTCTCTCTAGAGTAATTAATCACTTTACATATGATACTACTTTTCCAGATATAAATTCTTTAGCTAACATTTTCAGTATGGAAAAAAAGTATTTTCCATATCTAAATGAAAATCAAACGTAGTAAATTTAATTATTAGGCCTTCCTCTTGATTTAATAAGGAGTGTAAAAATATTAAAAATACATTCCGCGAATCTTTATACATTATATATATATATATCAAAATCAGAAAACTGCAAATACCCTCCCCCTTTCATTATAGCTATTATTTAAATATTTGAGCGATAACAAACGTGTTTTATTAACCTTCCTACAGTGTTCGGGTCTTTTTTGACCCATATCAAATTTATTTTGTATAGATCTATTGTAGTTTTGGGAATTTTTCAAAAATATTTTGTGACTTTGTTTTCATAGCCATAGTAAATATTCAGTTATGTGTAATTTTTTTTTTCAAATGGTACTTTTTTTACAGTAAAAATTGTAACACATAAGTCGTTCGGGTCAATTTTGACCCCTGTTGAATTTTTAGTGCATAGGAAAAATAAAATATATAAAATCCAATATATTATTCAATTATTATTACTGTGATAATGCCCCTATTAATTATTATTGCTGTGACAATTGTATACCCCCAAATGTACGTTACTGTGGATGAACAACTGGTAGCTTCCCGAGGAAGGTGCTTATTCCGCCAGTACATAAGCATGAAACCAGCCATGCAAGGCATAAAATTTTGGGTACTTTGTGATAACGCTACCAATTATGTCTGGAATATACATCCCTACCTTGAAAAGAAGTCTGGTTCTGCACCAGAACGAAACCAAGGTCTCAGGGTTGTCAACGATCTAGTTCAAGGTTTGAATGAACATAATGTAATATGTGATAACTTTTTCACGTCATATGAACTTGAACAGCTTCTTCTGAAAAAAAAAAAAACTGACAATGATTGGAACAATGAGAAAGAATAAGCCAACAATTCCTCCACAGTTGCTTGCAAAATGGCCCCAAACTACACATCGAGATTTGCATTCACGAAGGATACAACTCTTGTATCGTACATCCCGAAGAGAGGCAAGAGTGTGGTTCTCCAGAGCACTCTTCACCATGACAGTAAAACAGTAGACACAAACACAAAGACAGCGCAAATTATTTTGTACTATAACAGCACCAAAGGAAGAATAGACACGTTAGATAAACTGGTCTCCCACTATTCCTGTCGGAGGAAGACAAACAGATGGCCCATTTTAGTTTTCTCCAACATGCTGGACATTTCCGCGTATAATGCATTCCTATTGTTTATCAAGATCAATCCAGCGTGGAAGATAAGGTCATTTCGCAAAAGGAGAATCTCCATTGAGAAGCTTGACATGACTTTGGTAACCCGCCACATTGACGGAAGAAAACATCTGCCAAGAGCAAGGGCAGCCCGAGAATTGGAGGTGAATATTCGAAACTCAGGACAACCTGAATCCCGACCTGAAGCATCCGGAAGAGTAGTAACTGCTGGCAAAAGGGGAAGATGTCACTTGTGCCCACAGACTGACAACACAAGTTATGTAATGTGTTTCAAATGGGGACAGTTCACTTGTAAGAAACATTGCATTCAACTGTGTAACAATTGTAATAAACGGAACAACTTCCAGAATTGCATTGTTGGCAGTAAACTAAATATTTCACAAATATTTAGCCTGTACTGTGTAATTTTGCTTTCATCAAACGAATGTTCAAAAATATAAAAATATCTACTATATAAAATAAATATATGCAATAAATACAGGAAAAATACTTCATTGAATTGTATCTGAAAGTTTACAGTGATTTGCAGGAATGAATGATTGAATTACATTATATATTTATATATTGCATTACATTTATATATATTATATATTTGCATTGCATATGTCATATATTTACATTACATATATAATATATATACATTACTAATATTTATAAAATGTGATTTCAATTCAATAATATTGAAAATTACACCATGGGTCATTTTTGACCCGAGCACCTTAGGTGTATACTAAATTTGAACAACGTATGAAGGTTAAACTTATAAATCTCTCAAATATTATTCTTTGGAATGGAAGGTATGTAATAGTTCATTTTTAATGGTGAAATATTCAATATTGAGCAAAGATGGACAAAAACATCACAAAGTATTTTATAATTAAGGTTCGTATTACATTTAAATTAAGGAGGTTGGTCCAGGAAATATTTTCTCGACGTTTCATATTTATACTACACGTCGGAAAAACCACTAAAATAGCTATGAGGCCAACGAGATAATAATCAAAATTAATCACAAAATAAGTACAACTTGTCTTGGAATTTTCTATCTGTTTTAAGAAAGCTCTAACTTCTATTGCTGTACTTCTATTATATGAAAATATGTTAATCTATATAAATAAAATTGAAAATCTGCCGGTCAGTATGTCTGCCTGTTTGTCCCGCCATCACGGTAGAATGACTGAACAGATTTTTGATGACATTTTGTGGGTAGCCTGGAAATATCCCCACTTAAAATTTAGTCCATGTTCGGAGTTTCTAGAACCAGTTGTTCTCGAGATATTGGTAAAAACAAAACTTTTGTTTGTCTTATCATCACGAGAGAATGGCTGAACCGAATTCAATAAAATTTTGTGAATTACCTTAAAATAGCCATCCATAAATTTAGTCCAAGTTTCGAGTTCCTAAGACCAGGGGTTGTCGAGATATTAATGAAAAACGAAACTTTTTCGTAGGAGTTCTACTCTCTTAACTCCGTGGTTTATCCAAAGAAAAATGGTTGAAAATCGTTTGAAAGTGAATTAAAACGTTATCTCTGAGTTTGGTGGGAGATTTTTTGCGCTAATTAGTCAATTTCAAAAAATATGAATTGTTTGAAACATGAATTTAAAATGGAAAATCTATCGCCATGGTTTATTTTTCGCAGGCTTTTCTCAACAATAAAAAGTATAAATATTTCAAAATTGTTATTTAATTTCGCAGTTTATGAGGAAGATTCTATCTTATAGCATGTTATTCAGAAACGCAATTAAATTAAATCTCTCAATTAAATTAAATTTTTACGATTTGTATAAAAAATAAATGGATATAAAAATATATTTAAGAAAAGAACTGTTTGATTTTTCTTTTAATTATATTAATTGGGGACTGCGTACCCCACTTTCATTTATTTTGGCAAGAGTTTTTAGGCTTTTATATTGTGTTTAGCTAATACTCTCATATATTGTGTTTACCCAATAAATTCATTTATCCGATTGTTGAAACAGAAAAAGGGTAGAACAGGTATATTTCTAATATAGTTTTAGTGTTTTCATTTAGTATATACAAACGGGATCTGGATGTTATATTCTTCAGATCTGCAAATTCAGAGCTACGAATTTGTCGGGATATCGCTAACTTATCAACTTTTCTTAAACTTTGCCAAAATGACGGAAATGTCGCCAAATTGATAAAATGGACACAAATCAATAAAATTGAATTTGTTTTTTCAGAAGAGAGTACTGAAATGATGTTTCGGTAGCATTTGTCGATCAGTCTATCCATCCAACTTAGTAACATATTTAGTGAATTTATAAAATATCACTAAATTGATAAAAATATTTGTAAATCCATAAATATATGATAAATTTGCGCTTAATAAATAAAATTAATTGTGTTTTTTAGGGAATAGTACTGTGATGATATTTCGTCAATTTATCGCAAAATGGGACTATCAGTTCTATAGCCCCACTTGGCGATAAATTTGGCGATTTTATAAATTATCGCTAAATTGACAAAAATGTGGCCAAACCTTCCATGGAGATAGCATTATTCAGACGATATGATTCCCTTCAATTTATTTGAAGCAAATAATATCATGCCGTTTAGCATAGGATGTAAATCCAATGTGTTATGCGGCATACGATTTAAATCTTTTCCGATTTGAATAATAAAGATATTCATATAAATTAAATTTCATTGACGTTGCATTTTTGAGTGGATAATATCAATTACGGTTTCAAGTTTAAAGATTATTATTATTGATATTTTAGGGGATTATTGATTTAGGAATTATTGATATTTTCAAGTAATTATGCCATTGTTTTATTATGATAAAATTGTTTAAACTCATATATTGTACGTTGTACGAGTAATTTTCTAATCTGCGGCAATAGAAGTAGTACATATATATATATATATATATATATATATATATATATATATATCAGGGTATAAATTGATGTAATGTACTAATACAGGTTATATCTTCTAATATACGCGTATATAAGTAGTTTGGTTCCTAAACAACTTTAATGCTTTCATTTTTCATATATTGATTCAATTATTTTTGTTTTGTCAATTTGTTTACAAAAGGGGCAAGGATGATGTTTTATTCTTTAGATCTGCCCGTGAAGATAATTTTGTATAGCGAGAACAGAGATTCTTAAACTTCTTTTTAGGAGGATAATGTTAAATATTTTAACTGAATGTTTTGATTAAAAATGTTATTCAGTATGCTATATTCATTTAGTATGCTATTATATTTCTATAGGAATTTGCATATGATTGTGAATTTTAAGTTTCTTTATATTATATACTCCGTACGAAGAACGGGTATGCTGCTAGTATATATAAATGAAATTGAAAAGCTGTCTGTGTGTGTCTGTCTATCTGTATGTATGTATGTTTGTCTCATGATCACTGGAGAACGGTTGAACCGAATTTCATGAAATTTTGTGAGTAGACTTGGACTGACCCCACATAAAATTTAGTTCCATGTTTCGAGTTTTTAGGATTGTTTGGAAATTAATTAAAAACGCATAGTTAAACCTTCCATAGACGTAACATTTACAGACGATATTTTTCCCGTAAATTTATAGCAATGGATTTTAATCCAATGTGTTGATGCCGCAGACGATTTTTATTAAATTTTTTCCAGTGTAAATAATAAAGAAATGTATATAGAATACATTTTATGGAAAGTGCATTTTTGTCTGGCTTATATCAATTATGACTTCCAGATTTAAAAATTACTAGGATTATTGATATTTTCAATTTATTAGGTTATCTGTTTTATCTTGGCAAAAACGATTGAAACCTCATATATTGTAGTACTAATATTTTTCTATTAGTACACGGATATATCTTCTAATCTACGAGAATATAAGTAGTAAGGTTATATCTTCCCATACAATTTTAGCACATTCATTTTCGCATATATTGATTCAGTTTCATATGTTTAGCAAATTTGTTTACAAACGGGACCCGGATGTTTTATTCTTCAAATCTGCCTAGAAGATAATTTTTGTATAGCGGGAACAGTGATCCTTAAACTTCTTATAGGTGCATTAATTTAAGTATTATAATAGAATGGTTTGAATAAATAGCATAGGAATTTGCAGATAATTATGAATTTTATATTTTCTTATATTATGTGTTCAGTGCGAAGATTATCCGTATTATATGTTTCGTGCGTTTCTTTATATTATATGTTCCGTATGGAAAACTTCTACTAATGCATGGGTATGCTTTCTAATCTACGATAATGTATGTAGTACGTCTTTTCATATATAATTTGAGTGATTTCATTTTGATATTGGCATTTATTACGATGTTTGGGTTTAAAGATTAATCTGATTATTGATATTTTCAATTTACTGCATTATCTGTTTTATTTTGACAAATATTTTTGAAAATCATATTGTAGTGCGGGTAGTCTTTTACTAATATACTGGTATATCTTTTAATCTATGAGAATATAGTTAGTATGGGTATATAATCTTAGCGCATTCACTTTGGTCTATATTGGAATCAATTACGGCCTTCAGGTATAAAGATTACGGGGATTATTGATATTATCAATTTATTCTGTTATCAGTTATTTTTTGGCAAAGGTTTGTGAAACGCATATAATTTAGATGGGTAATCTTCTACTAATACACGGGTATGTCTTCTGATATTCCAGAATATAAGTTATACGGGCATATCTTTCCATACAATTTTATAATTATTAGTTTGGCATATATTGATTTAATATTTAATATGTTTTGTAAATTCGTTTACAAGAGGGATAAGGATATTTCATTCTTCAGATCTCCCTATGAAGTAATTATGTATAGCAAGAACAAAGATTCTTAAACATCTTTTTAGGAACATTAATTAAAATATTTTAATAGAATGCTTTGAATAACAATGTCATTAAGAATAGTATAGGAATTTGAACATGATTGGGAATTTTATGTTTTTTTATATTAAAATTCCGTACGAAGAACAGGTCTGTAGTTCTAGTAATCTTCTACTGAATAAACGGGTATATTTTCTAATCTACGAGAATGCAAGTAGTATTGGTGTATCTTCCCATACAATCTTAGCATTTTCATTTTGGCACGCATTGACATCAATTATATAGCTTTTTTCTTTAAATATTAGGGGGATTATTGATATTTTCAATTTATTACGTTATCTGTTATTTTTTCGCAAATATATTTGAAACTCATGTATTGTAGACTGGTAATTGTCTGCTGATATCCAGATTGTTATATGTATATTCTGACATACGAGAATATAAGCAGTAGGCTTGGAATAGCCCCACTTAAAACTAAGACCATGTTCCGAGGTTCTCTGACCAGAGATTGTATAGATATTAATTAAAAACGCAAAGTTAAAACCGTCCATAGCAGACTATATTTTCTGCACCAATTTATTTGAAGAAAATAATATCGTGTCGCTTAGCGGTGGGTTTATATCCAATCTGTTCGTGCGGCAGACGATTTTTGTTAAATCTTTTCCAATTTAAATAAGAATATATGAAATAAGTTTTATGGAAATTGCATTTATAACTGGATTTTTAAAGAATACTTTGGGATTATTGATATTTTCAATTTATTATGTCATATGTTTTATTTTGGCAAAAACGGTTGAAACTCATATATCGGGTATATCTTCTAAAATATAAGTAGCAAGGTTATACCTTCTCATACAATTTTAACGCTTTCATTTTGACATATATTGGGATCGATTATGGATATCAACTTTAACGATAACTGCTATTTTCACTTTATTGCGTCATCTGTTGTATTTCGACAAGGATTTTTAAAATTTATATGTTGTAGAACGGGTAGTTTCCTACTAATGTACGGATATATCTTCTAATAGTCGGGCATATAAGTAATACGGATATATCTTCCGAAACAATTTTAGCGTTTTAATTTTGGCATATATTGATTCAATTTCATATCTTTTTACAAATTTGTTTCCCAATGGGACCAGGATGTTTTATTCTTTAGTAATGCCTGCGATGATAATTTTTGTATAGCGAGAAAAGAGATTCTTAAACTTCTTTTCAGGATCATTAATATAACTATTTTAATGTAATGTTTTGAATAACGATGTCATTTAGAATATTATAGGAATTTGAATATGATTATGAATTTTATGCTTCTTTATATTATATATTCCGTACAAAGAACGGCTATGTAGTACGGGTAATCTTCTACTAAATACACGAGCATTTTTTCAAGTCTACGAGAATGTAAGTAGTAGGGTTCAAACCATGCGAATTCCTTATGCCAAGTATGCAAATGTTTAAATTTGCAAAGCCAATGAGTGTTGTAGCGCGCGTTTCTACTGCACAACCAGCATCCTATAAAACAGGTTAAAAATGTGGACGGTTTATCTCTATTCGTTATCGGCGTTGCATTGCCGTGGAGACACAAACAATAATGCCGTTTGCCGAAAACTTTATAGGCAATTTGACGAGTTCAAACGTGGTTGTATAGTCAGGATGCGTGAACCTGGTTGGACATTCCGAGCAATAAACCGCTTCCAGCACCGAACGGACCCTGCTGTGCAAAGGTGCTGGCAACACTGGATGCAACGAACTTATTGGCGGAATGTTGGTTCCGGAAGGTGAAGGTGTACGAATGCGAGTCAAGATCGGATGATTGTGCGACCGGCCTGAACTGGCCCAACGGCATCATTGTCCGCCATCCAACGTGCTACAGCCTCTTGCATTCCAACCGTGGTACCTTCCATCATCTCACGACGCTTGGTTGAGGTGGGGTTATGCTCACGGTGGCATTTAAGACGTCTGCCCATAACCCCCACAACATCGACAGAGTTGTTTGGAGGGGTGTCGTAGCCAAGCATCATGTCTGCCAGCAGTCTTACATCGCATAGTGTTCACATATCATAGTTAATTCGCATCATTAAACACATTCGCATAGTTAAACATGCCTTATATTTAGAAAATATATCTGGAACAGCTATTTGTTTTGTAAAATTTCTATTACACACAATATAAAATTTATAGATGGTAATGAACTTATTGATAACCTTATTGCTTTCCCTACAATACATGGCAATTTATAGGGGAAATATTAGTATCGTGTCGAAAATCGCAATTCGAGTTTTCCACGGATCTACATGTTTTAGGACCTATAGACCACGAAAAAACTATATTTTTAATGTGACGTTTGCGTGTGTGCTTGTGCAGTTTATATATCCAATCTAACTTAAAGAACTAATTGACCAAATTTTATAAAATTTTGTAGGTAAGTCACCTGTAGCTGACTCTGGAGCTGATTAGATTTTGGTACTATTCGGGATAAAAGAACCCGTCTTTTTTTAAAAACGGCCAGCAAAAATCGCATGCATCCACTCTATCTAAAAACTAATTTACAAATATCGCAAAATTTGATAGATAAGTCACTTTGTAGGTTACCAAGATGCTGATAAAATTCTGGCACTGTTCGGAAAAATAGAACCTGCCTCTTTTACAAATTGGTCATCAAAATCTAAAATAAAAGACTACTCAACCTCATGTGTATCAATTAGACACTCGTTTCATGCGAAATTTTTAACGGTGAACAGAGTAAGATAATCCCATATCTCTACTGCTATTAACCATTCTCGAGATATTTTAGTTTTTTCGCAATTTTGCTACGCCGCCTTTGAAAATACGCCCAGTTACCAAATGAAAGGTAAAATTAAATTAAATTAAATTTGGAAATTCAGTGTAATTTCGAATTATTATGCATGCAATTTTGTTTCAATTAAACTCAATTTAATGAATTATTAAATAATTTAACAGAAAAGTAATTTGCGTCTGTAGTGAAAGTCATGTGCTGGCCACAATAGACTTTTAAACATATAAAAAGCTGCAGGTATACTTTAATAGCTGATTCTCATATATTTCTCACCGGATTTAAACTTCGACACATATTTAAAATAGTTGTTACCAAGGATATGCTCATTAAAATATCATCAAAGTTTATGTCTTTATGCATTCAGACAGCTTTTGGAAAAGAATTATTTCGAAATTCGCAGCGCGTTTTATTGATTGGGACTGGAGGTACTATCCCCAGGCGTTACTGGATTCCATTTTATTATAAATGATGTCGGAGTATTTCAAATATACTTTAAATGAATTTAATAGCTCCAATTTGTATTTTCGTTTAATGGATTTTTTGAATTGTCCTATTGCATTCAAGCGTACTTAATATCTGCGATTTTAAATCTAACTCTTCTGAACACAAGTTGTAGAGTGGAGGCCGTATTTAGTGATGAAATCCAGGGCAGTTTTGAATTAAATTAGAACAATTCCCAGTTCGATAACGTGAAGTTATATATAGAAAGAAAAGGTTGGGTTGAGTTGTATATTTTATTAAATACGTGTTCAAAATATGATAAATGTGATTCACACTGTTACTTATAAGGTAGAATATTAAGTAAATTAATGTGACCAACACGCTTCTTTATACACATTAAAATTAACTCACATTTTTTGTGGCCCAACTCGACTTTTTCATACCAGAATCTATATTTAAGTACCTTGATTTTTTTTTTCAAATATTACATGAAAATGTTTTGAAAAATGGATATTGTGTGTCCACCTCCACATGATTATAGTTATAGCATGCTACCCTTCACTTAAAACGGCTTGAAAAGTACTTTAGATTGATTCAATTTATATTAAACTTGACAATTTACTCAGGGATCTTGCTCCCAAGGGGGATTAATGACGTCACGCACAAAACCATTATATAGTGGCTAATTTTTACAACAATGATTGAAACTAGTGAGTCTAATGATCATTGAACCATATATAAACCACTTTATGCATGATTATATAATATTTTGTCATATGATGCCATGTTCAAACAATGTGTAATTTCGAATAAGTATCGAAGTTTTCGCTCGAATTAAAAGAACTTAACTAGTTCTAAATTTTTTATAACAAAGTTGGATATAAAATTTCGTGAAAGTCCATTAATACCTGTGATCGTTATCCTGTACACATGAAATCAGCCACATACATACAGACAGACAGACGGTCATCAATCAAATATAATCAAACTTGTTCAGGAAGTCTTAAAACATATATTGGTATCAAAATCCCGAATTCGAAAATTTTCTTTAAAATGATACGTTCTCTAAACTATATTACATTACAGAGTAAAAATACATGTTGGGAAATATCTAATTCTTGATATAAGCTATTGATAAAAGTGTGAGACCAGAAATCACCATATGTAGTTTTTAATATTTACGACGAAGGGTTTTTTACGAGTGGTTGGGGCATAATATCTCGTAGTGCCAAGACTTAACTCAAGCTTCATTGGAAACTGTAAGAGCCAATAATGAAAAGATGCGGCATCCCGCTGAGGAGCATCCAATGAGAGCAAGGAGAGCGTATTTGAACCACAGTCAAATTGATGCGGCGCCAAGGAAGAAAGTTAACAATTATAATTGAATGTTTATTCAAGAGTTGAAAAGAGGGAGTCGTGATCTCAAGCAGTGTTATTCAGAGAGAGTCGTTATTCATTTGAATATTGGGAATGTTATAGAAAAGACAAAATTTGACTCCAAATGTCAGAAAAAGATTCTGAAAAGGTGACAGTCATCCTGAGCTACAGACTCGAAATACAGAGGTGTGTGACAGAATTTTTTACGTTAGGTTAATTTTTGATCTTTTGAATAATATTCAAAAAAGCTGGTCTCATACGGTGCTTTTCTTCTCCTTAAGCGTATGTTAATTAATTCATGTAATTTTAATTATAGTATAAGTGTGAATAAATGATAATTTATTTTAAAGGTTAAAATGTGGATTTTAATGTCTAGTGTTTTGATTTAATGAATATGTTAAGAAACTCGTGCAAAGACGTAATGGTGAGTTTTGCGGTCACGGTAGCAATGCATAATTCACGACCACATAAATTAAGATAAATAATTTAGTCCACAAAATTTATTTATAAAGTACTTAACTGTTTTTGCACCGCAAAAAGTTTTCTGTACTTGTATAGTTTACTGAGGTGCTTTAAAAATTATAACTATTTTGGGGCAATATCCTTACTTTCTAATGAAAACTACAGAGTGGCGTGAAAACAATCATGAATAGCAAAGTCAACAATATTGAAACAAAAAATTTTGGCAGTATATGAAAATAAACAAACATAATAATTTAACGACTAAACATTTAATAAATTATCTTAATTTTTTTGTCATATTTTGTCATCTTCTTGATAATTCAAATTAAAGAAAATACATGTTGCTTAATTTTTTACGATTTGAATTTCAAAATCTTTCTAGGATTTTATATTTTAAAAAGGCATTGTCTACCTTTTTATTAATTTAAACAGAAAAATATATTACTTTAAGACTTTAAAATAAACTTTGTTTCTGTTTACTTTACAAAAAACTTATATTTAAAAATAAATTGTAAAATTTTCAATAATTTAAACTTCAAAACATCACCTTTTTTAATAGTTCAAATAGAAGAATGTTTATAATTCCTATTAAATTACTTAAACGGCGAGAAATGTATATATTATTCTTAAAGTTTTATTATATAAATAGCAATTGAAATTACCAATTTATTCTCAACCACGCCAAATTATTTTAAGTAACTATGTAGTTGAGAGTTTGTACGCCAATTTTCATCGATTACAGATGTAATTCACACAAAGCATTTCACCTTCTTCTAGTTGATGTCGTATAATTCATACATATTTAGACCATTTGAGTTCATATTTTTTTATTAAAAGATCTGATGGGGGCACCACATGACTTTCCCAATAGTCTCAAATTAATTTTCTCTTTCTTTCTTTTGTAATTCACTGATAAAGTAGGTATGAGAATGCGAATGAAGCAATTTCAATAGCTTTGGTCTGTTTTAAAAATCTTTATAACACGTTTTATCTCATAAAAATGTTTTTTAAAATACGTGACTTTGCTATCACAAGGTCAAGGGAAACATTACCGTTATATGGAGAAATAACTTCATTTGGACTGCTAGTAGAGTATGAAAATCCAGTGAATCATATTTATCAAGAAATATTATTTTGGAATTATTTGGTTGAGTTATTTAGGAAACATTAGAATAAAACCTCTTTCTGAGTTTCCTTTAGTTGAGTAGTTTAAGAACATTCCACGTGTCCGACAGCTCACTATACATGTAAAAATAAAAACATGGCTGAGATGCATTCATTGTCATATAGTAACCTACTATTGTACATGAGTTTAGTTGGTTTGTTTCAGTTGCTTGGGTGATTTTGGAAAGAAAGAGGTTATAAAATTTTGCGTAATACTGAAAAAATCTCATATTCATTTTATAAGCATATAACCAGCTGCATTTGAATGAAACTTAGAATCAGTCAATTGAGTTGTTTCGGCGATATTGCAATGTGGTGAAAATGACGTTTACATATTTCACGGACAATTCGTCCGACATTAAAGTAAAAAGCGCAACACGATTCACTGGTTCGAGTAGCGCCGTAACTGTTCTCAAAACTTGGCTTCAATCAGCTGAATACTATCGAGGAAAAGGAATTAACAATATTTGACCACAAACTGACAGACTGACAGGCAAAAAAATAATATAATTTCTTTTGTTTTATACGTAATTAAAGCATTCCATATAATACAACGTGAAAAAATATTCCTATTCGAAAAACGCTTTCCTTTAGCGAGGACATAAAAAAGGAAATTCTACATCACTAACAATCAGCGATTCTTGTAATCTAGATCATATAAAATAAAAGGGAAACAGTAAAATGATAAAAATTGCTGCAATGAAGGAAATTATGTCTGGTGCAGAGACATAACTCTGTGTAATTCAATATAAAGCTTCACGAACAGATAGAGTAAGGCATTCCATACTAGCAGACTCAAACTTATTTTATTCGGATTACGTATCGCCGTTGAAGGTGCTATAGCATATTGCATGTATTCTTATAATGCACCATAAATGTCTTAATACATTTTTTCTACTGCATTTCTCTATCAATAATTTCATGTTATAAGTGAATTTCATACGCATAATTCTAGAATATTGTGGAAGAAAAAAGAGCACATTTTTCTCTATGATTCATACATAATTTCTAGCTCTTTAAGTCTTAACTGGATTTCATTTTTTTTTTGGAACTACACGAACATTTTGGAACATCAAACAAGCTTCTTTTCCATAACAAATAAGGAAGACAACCTTATTTATTCAAATAAGTTCGTCAACATTTACTAAGTGAGTTCTGCCTTGAATGAGTGAGGTTTCGTTTCTTGTTTGTCCTGCAGAAAAATGCTGTTTTCTGAATTTTTAAACCTATTGACTAGATATATATATATATTTCTGTTTATGCTACATTTACGAATTTTTTATTTTACTGTTTTTATATATTATATTTTTTATAATATAGCATCTTTTTGTTTTTTTAGTAATCTTTCAATTGTGTTCAGGACGTTTATTTCTTAGTTAAACAACGGTTATAAAACAATAAACAATATTTAATCACTTATATAATTAATAATATATATATATAAACTGTGTAAAAAATAATTCTTTAAGAAATGTTCTGGTGAGGTTAAACATAATTATGCAGGCGTATTTAATTAACTGCTTCTCTTTGAGAGAGGAAAAAAATGATTTTTTTTTGAAGCAAAAAACTAAAGCTTTCTTAATCCTTTTTCTATCACCAATTAGAACATAAAAAACCCTGCATGAACAAAAAGAAGGAAAAGAAACAAAAACTCCTTTCAAGAGCTGTTTAATTACGTTAAATAATTAACAAGAGTTTAAATATTATGAACATATATCCAATTATCTTAATATGTATAAGTCTGTAATTAATATGCTGCTATTATGTAATCGCTAAAAGTGCCTGATTATTACCAGTGCATAAAAATCTCGATAAAAACTAAAAATTGAGAGAACGAAAATTTTATGAGATTGAACTTTGTAATAGAACAAAATAATTTGATATTTGAAATATGTTTGCAAATTTAATACAGTATATAATTATATATCTTGCATTTTGACCATATTTGTTGCATTTAAAACAAGAAAGATTAATCGCGCATACCCCCGATAATTTGGATACTTCCTTCAATTTGCGAATTTTAAATCCGCTTAAATTTTTTTTTAAAAATTAGGTTCCATAGGGTTCAATGTGTTTCATTTTTTTAACCAGAGTTAAATTCAAAGCTAATTGTGTGATAATATTCTTTCACATTTACATATGTCCCACAGATATACAGACAAACAGACAGAATGAACAAAGTCATAAATACTGTACAACTATGTTGAAAAGTGTTAAAATGAATTATAATTAATGTTCATATAATAAGTTATGATGAATATTTGAAATATTTAAAGAAATCAATACAAATAAAATTGAAAATATATTTGTATTTGTATGTGTGTTTGTCGCATCGTTAGGGAAATTATTTGCCTATTTAAATTGTAGTCCATGTTTGCAGTTTCTAGGACCAAGGGTTGTCGAAATATTAGCAAAAAACAAACCCGTTCATAGAGACAGCATTATGCAGACGATATGTTTTCCCCGCAAATTTATTTGAAGAAAAATACAACCATATTACTTGGCAACGGTATTAAGGCCAACGTGTTATACATCATAAGGTTTTTATTAAATCTGCTCAGATTTAAATAATAAAGAAATGTACATTTTTTTAATCTGAATTGTTTTTTTTGACAGGATTAAATCATTTACAACCTTCGGGTTTAAGGATTGCTGGAAGTATTTATATTTTCAATTTCTAACAATTTCTAAGTTATCTTGGCTATGACTTTTCTTACGCATATTGGGTTTAGCCACTTGTTGGAACAGAAAAAAAATTGTACAGGCATTCACTTAATTGTACCCGTACTACTGGAACAAAGGACCAGACTTCTGGGAGTCAAAATGAGCATCAGGCAAATATACGAATTTATGGCACAGGCTGTAAACGAAGTGCCTCCATATACCTCCATATACATGAACTCAAATATCAAGTGATGGAAGAGCAGCCAACTAGGGGACCCCATGAGTGATTAATAAACACCCAGAGCAATAAAACAGTGTAATAATTAGTAACGTTGAAAAACTATCTTGATTTAAGAATGAGCAGAGTCTTCTAGTGATTGCACTATGTCGAAGATGAAGATAACATCTTGTGAACCCAAAAGAGATATGAAAATCACGGAATCCCTTTGGAAAAAGCGTTGCCAAAAATTTTGAAAGACACTCTCAATGATAACAGTATCCATGGACCGTTTTTGTATATATTATATACTTTTCAGCATGAAATAGTTGTTATCCGCCGTGGCAGCAAGTAAAATTGCTGTATCCACGTAGCTATATCCACCATAAAATCCATATGGAATTTAGCTCGAGATACGAAATTCAAGTTGCCAGTTAAACCAAACCTGCAAAAGACAAGCTGCAAAAGACAAGTTTAAAATCACAGAACTCGACTCAAAATGACGCCCCTAAAAATTTAAAAGACATTTCTGTGCTAAAGTGTGCATATTAAGTGCTAAACCTGTCGGCATTTTATCAGAAAGTCGGCAGAAAACTGTATCTTAAAATACTTCGTTTGGGCTTTAAAAGGCAGATTGGCTTCATTTTAATAAGTTAGTATTTTGCTATTGTTGAAGGTGTATATAAATTAGCAAAGATATGGGAATGCAAATAAAAATATTTTCATAAAAATAATAATAATACCGCTTATCTCAGAAGGATGTTTTTCAAGATACTTCGTTTTGCCATCACGAGGCCTCGGTCTGTAGATGCTGCTACCTGCAGTAAAAGTGTCTTTCGAAGAGACATAATGAAGAATCTGTTAAAGATAGGCAGTCCTAAATTGTTATCAATATCTGATGTTTGAAACCGTTTGAATCTACTTTGGTTAAAATATCAATGGAGACTACATTAATATTAGCATACCTGCTATGTTTGAAATAACAAATCGTTTATTTTACAAGTGTTAATGTTATTTGTGAATAGTGTATTTAGAATTATAAGTTTGTTACATCAGAAAAAGGTCATACCAAGACCGATTGCTTTTAAAATAAACAGATTTCCAATAGTCATGAATTTTAATTTGTGTGCCAAATTTTGTTCTAAACTCTCCATTCGTTCTTGTAATATCGTCTTCACAGACTCACGGACACGCACACACACACACAGTCACCACCTCAAAATTGTTCGATTTGAGTTCAAGAATCTTTGATGTATACTTTCGTAGAAATATTAAATTCGAATTTTTGACACCGTCACAATACTGTCCCTATACATTACACTATCCATATAGGGAAAGTTATAATGTAAATAGTAATAAGACAAAGATTACATTCATTACGTTTCACATTTAGACTTTTATTTCTACATCTTTATGTTGGGTATAATACGTTCTCTACATAATTATCAATGTTTATTAGTATTTTCCTGCGCATTGACTTTTTATGAATAGCTATAGAATCACACACATATACTCTCAGCTTTATAGTTTATAGAAGTATATTTTATACACTAGTGGCACTATCGATATTTACAGGATCTTCAACAAAGCCTATGTAAACATTGGGTCAGAGCAAT